>CM019918.1:13309276-13433619 GCA_009764595.1 Geothlypis trichas | reverse complement strand
GGTGAAAGGCAGTATATAAATTTAAAACATTATTATAGCCCAGGATGTGTGTCCCCAGTGCATTAGCTCTGCTTGAGCCAGCCTCCCCATCAAGTGAATAGCTTTAATATGACTTTATCTTGTAAGGTGTTTCAAAACTGACTGCTTATCCCCAGAATGCTTTATGAAATTAAATAGGAGATAAATAATGAGGAAGAGAGCAAAGAAGAGCCATTGCCCATGGAAGTGTAGCTGTTGTAGCTGGATTTTGTAAAGGCTTTTCCCCCCCGGGATTCAAGGAAAGCAGTTTTGGCTGGGCTTGAAGATAATTCACAGTGATTTATGTAGGGTGAAGCAAAAGAAATACTCTTTTCTGGGCCATAATAATCAGTGGAGCTCTGCCGAGGTCTGAATTTTTCCCCTTCTCTTTTTCTGGCTTATCTCTTGTTAAATATATTACAGCGTGCCACTTACCTTGGAGTGCAGTTTGGGGCCCTCTTGGGTGCCTTTTCCCTGCACAGGAATGTGGAAAACTGCTGGGGAGATGAGTATATATCTATATAGCTGTGTATATCTATCTGTATCTCTATCTACCCACCTATATCTGAGAATAAAGTCGATCCCAGAGCTGTTCTTGGGAGGCCAGAGCACATTGCAAGCGTGTTTTGGCTGGATGTGTGCTGAGAGGATTTGTCCTCTTTCCCCAAAGGAAAGGATGAACTGTGTATCATGTACATCAGTTGGCACAATCACCTTTCAGAACGTTAATTACATTTCCTTGTAGATCTCTTAGAAATTACCATGTGAATTTTTCAGCTTTAATGTGTGTATAGAATTTGGGTGGAGGGCTCTTGTATAATGAGAGGTTTCTTTATTTAGCAGAATCACTTGGTGGAAGATCAGAAACTGAACTGCAATACTTACTTTGCTCTGGTTCCTAACTCTCTGTTGAGTGCTTGCTTTTGGAAGTGCTGTTAGAGTAGAGTTAGGATGAGTAACTTCCCCCAGTCAGCTTAGCAGAGAGAGTTCCTGCAGGGCTGGGACAGAGCAGCTTTTCTCAGCTGTGTTTAAGGATGTGTTTCCAGAATTGTCAGCCCGGTCCGTGGTGCTGTGTCGGTCAGAGGGGATGGTTCTCACAATGGTGTTTCCAGTCATGTGGTCCCACAACCTGGCACTTTGCAGTTCCCCTTTCGAGCCAGAGTTTGCTGTCACTTCCTGCTCGTGGAGCAGCCTGTGACTTTCTGCATTGGGAAACAGCGGGACTGCTGGGCAGTATTGTGAAAGCTGCTTCAGCTTCAGCACCGGGGCCACCATGGCAGCACACTCCTGATCTGGTCTCAGCCATAATCACTCTAATTATAGCTGGGTCTCTTTCAGGTTACAGCCATTGGGGAGGCTGGGTTTCACCCACTGTGCTGCCCTCTGAACTGCCTTCAGAGCCAGTAAACATCAGGCTACAACTGCCACACGTCTTCCAGCTCTGCTGGAATTGGTGGTTTACAGTTATTTTTTCCAGCTATTGGAAATTGCTGCTGTAAAGATGGCTTTAGAGTGATTTTCAGCCTTTATTTATTTGTAGAGCATAGATTTTCCAGCCTCTGGATGAGAATGGGGAGCCACGTATAAAGATTTGGAGGTCCCTGACTGTGACTTGTTTTGTTGTTGCTGCTGACAGACTTCTTATGAGCCTGTGGACCTCGAAGGCTCTGCAGAGAACAAGTTTGAAACAAGCTGTGGCATTCACAAGGCCAGCAATAACAGATGGGAGAGGAACAGACTTTATATGTGGACTTGCTGAATTTCAGTATAAAACTTTGAAATTAATACTGTGGAGCTGAGCTACCCAGCTCTCTCAGATGATCTCAGAGAAGAAGTGGTTGTGTGCAGTGATGGATTAGAGGGTCAGGGTTCTGTAAGTTTGCACAGAGCTCTTGTCATTGTACCTTCTTTGGTAGGCTAAGGACCAGGACAGGGTTCTCTGTTCCATCCCTGCTCTGCTGTGTGGTTGCTCTCAGAAGTGGCTGGGATCAGTTTGGGGGTGTTTGTTACTTTTGTCACTTGTGACTCTCAGTTCAGGAACAAATGAAAACTACTACTGTCAGGGACTTTGAGTGGTCATGTTCCTTTCATGTGGGGGTTTGACAAGACATCTTCATAGTTCTTTGTCTTTGAGAAGATATTCCAGCAGGGTGTCAGTGGGACCTTTATTCAGTTATTAATGTTTGCCAGTTAAATGCCGTAGTGGCATTTCAGACGTGGCTGTGATGTGATTTTTAGTGCAAACATATGCTTTGATAAAGAAGGAGGAAATGGATTCTTTGCATTGTAAGTCTGTCGTGTGTCTGTCCTTTGAGCACTGCCTTCATTTTGCTCACTCTGTTACAAGAAGGGCACTGGAGATGCTGAAGGAAGTTTCCAGGAAGGCCCACAGGCATGGTCAGTACTTTCCAGGTGAGGAATCACAAATCAGTCTGAATTCCTACCTCTGAAAATGCAGCAAAAGAAAGATATGACAGTGGTTTGTGCCAGCAGTGGCAGGGGAGGGAGGCAGCAGTGGAGCAGGAATGGATGGAGCTGGGCTGTCTGTGGAGCAGGAATGGGATGGAACTGGGCTGTGACTGGAACAGGAATGGGATGGAACTGGGCTGTGACGGGAACAGGAATGGGATGGAACTGGGCTGTAACTGGAACAGGAATGGGATGGAGCTGGGCTGTGACTGGAACAGGAATGGGATGGAACTGGGCTGTAACTGGAACAGGAATGGGATGGAAATGGGATGGAGCTCAGCTGTCACTGCAGCAGGAATGGATGGAGCTGGCTGTCTGTGGAGCAGGAATGGGATGGAAATGGGCTGGAGCTTGGCTGTCTCTGGAGCAGGCATGGGCTGGAAATGGGCTGGAGCTGGGCTGTCTGTGCTGTTTCCTGGAACAAGGTGAAAGAGGCAGGCGCAGGCAGGCTGGGTTCAAAGCAGGCAGTGCAGGCAGCCCTTCCCACTGTGCCATCACCTGTGGCTCTTTGCCACGGGCTGCTGTGCATTCTGGAAGCTGTCTGGGTTCAGAGGCAGGTGACACAGGCTCGTGGAGGGGAGAGCTGCTGCATTGATTAAGCATGAGGAGCCATCCTTGGCTCAGGAAGTTCTCAGGAGCTAATGGCTGGAGGCTGGGGTAGTGCTTGTCACAAGGCTCATGGTGTGCTTCCCTGTTCTCACCTGCATCAAAGCTGGCTTTCTTCTCCCAGCTTTCCTTTGTAGAGATGTCAGCCAGGTCATGTGCAAGAGGGAGGATGAGAAGTCATCTGCCTTGCAGAAATAAGAGAACTGAGACTTTGTGATGAAGAAACGGAAACTTCAGCAGACAGATTGCTAACCCTTACACAAGTTGGAGTACTGTGTTCCATTAATTGTTTGCTAATATCCTGCTGCTCGCTGGGCTTTAGAAGGAATTCCTGGGTTGAGCCACTGCTGCAGTTGATGAAAGTTAGGAACTGAGTACCAAGTTGAAGCTGGAGAGGGAGAATTTCTTGGGTTTAGCCTCCAGGATTGCACTGGACATTCCAACAGATGCACTGAGTGCCTGGCAGTGCTGGTAGCTGTGCACAGGAATAGATTCTTTCATATTTCCTCTGTGGGGCTTGGCTGAATGGTACAGATGGGTTTGTGCACCACTGGGAAACCTGAAGCTGTTAATCAGAACTGGCAGTCTGAAAAACTCATTTTAAGACACAGCTTGCTTTTCATACTGCAAACTAAATATGGGTTTGTTGGAGACCTGGCAAATGAGGAGGGGAAATTTGGAGTTACAAATGAAAAATAACTGACTCAGCCAGGCTGGTGCATGGCACTGACTTGCTAGTCACTGTTAATGGCCTTCAGTCATCAGCCACTGACAAATACAGTATTATGGATTCTTCTGCAGACTACTTGATCTTTTTAATGTGTTTCACATTTTAATTTGCATCATTTCTCTTACATCACCTCTTATGAGTGATGCTGGATTCCTGGGAGTGAATTACAAAACGTGGGGTAACTTACAGTAGGCAATAATAAAGAGGAATGGTAAAACTGTACAGATAGTTCTATAAACAGGGATGTCTTTACTTTCACTGGAGAGACACTGAGAGCTTCAAGCAGAAAAAATAACACTATGAACAGCACTGACTTCCAGGGATAAATATTTACTGGAGCCTTGTGATCCTCAGGCAGCCCAAATTTAATGAATTTTTTTTAAAGGTCAGAAGGACAAGTGCTCAATTTGTGTTCTGATGAGAGGCATTAAGACTATGTTAAAAATTAAATTTGTTGTTTATTTACCAAGCATTCATTTGAGGCTTAGAAATGGAATAGTGTTAACTGTATGTAAATACAGTTAGAAGAAGCAATTGTGGCAATACGTGAATTTTTAGGTAACTTAACTTTTTATTACTGAAAAACAGTTACTTAAACTCCTGTGGACTATGGGATGTTAATCTGAGGGAGCTTTTTGTAAAGAGATGATGACCCAGTGAGAGTCAGTGCAGTAGCAATAATGCTGGCTCTCTGGGGGAGCTGTGTCTCTCACTAGTGTGGTTTTTTATCCCTGTGCTGAGCTTCCAGAAGGTTACTCACTTAATGGGGCAGCTCTCACTGAGGTGGCATTTCATCAAATACCATGTGAAGCCCAAAACACTTAAATCATTCCAGTGTGACTCTAAATGAAACCTGAGCTCTTCAGTGTCTTGAACTTGTTTGAATTCTAATTCAAAGATTCTAATTCTGTTTGGCCTTATTTTCTTCAGAATCTGAAGGGCTTGCTTTTAATCCTGTCCAGGTCAAAGACCGGGGTCCAGAAGCCACGAGAAGGTTTTTTAATTGGTTTTATTGGAGCATTAATCTGGGAGCTATCCTGTCTCTGGGAGGCATTGCCTACATCCAGCAGAACGTGAGCTTTGTGATCGGGTACAGCATCCCCACGGTCTGCATCGGCATCTCCTTCATGGTGTTCCTGTGTGGGCAGAGCTTCTTCATCACCAAACCCCCCGATGGCAGCGCCTTCACGGACATGTTCAGGATCCTCACATTCTCCTGCTGCTCCAAGAAGAGCCACGGGGAGCACTCAGCAAACAGGTTTGTAATGGAATAGATCCCAGTGTTTCCGGGTGGAACGTGCCTGGGCTGTTCTGGGCCTTGCTGCTTGGCTGGAGGCAGCAGCTGTGGCATCCACCCCAGGGACACCTCTGGTGGCTGGGAATCACAGCTGGGCACTGGGAAACAAGGCCAGGCTTGTGGGAAGCTCAGCTTTACCTCTGGTGAAGGTCCTTAGGCAAGGTGAAGAGAAAGGAGATGGTTTCTGATGGAGGGTTAAATCCAGAGCTTTATTCCAAAGACACGGAGATCTGAATTGTGGTCACAGCTCCAACAGAATGACCAGCACGTGGTCTGAGGGTCCTTTTAAGCTCAGGGACAGGGGAGGGAAGGACAGGTGAGCCAACCAGGTGGGAGGTGGGTTAGCTGAAAGGGGATATTGCAACACACTGCTGCAGCTTGTGATGAGCTCCTTGGGATGGCCTCATTCAGAGTCACCCAGGACTGAGCTCAGCTCACACTGCCTGCTGGTCACTCCCACCACAGGCTGCAGGACAGTGAGCAGCTTTGCTCTCAGAGCTGCACAGCTGGAGGCCTGGAGCTGCGTTCTGGGAGCTGAGGGATGGAGGAGGCACAGTGAGAGAAATCCCTGGGTGTCCCTGGAGCCAGACCTGAGAGTTCCTGGGGTGTGCTGGACCCTGACTGGGCTGCTCTCAGCATTAGTTACCTTCCTTCTCTGGCACATATGTTTGTGGATGCCTTGTGCTTTGAAAAGCACTGTCATCTGCATTTAGTGCTCTGAGGAGCTTGATGGGGAGCCAGAATTTGTCCACTCCTAAGAGCTGCCCATGGAATACTGGTGGTTGAGTTGGATCACTGCTAAGAGGAGTCAGGTGCCTGCTCTGCAGGGGTTTCATGTGCTCAGATTGCCAAACAGCTCAGTGACTTAACAAGCAATATCACAAAACACAGGTTACTCCAAGTTCTGCCAGTTATTTATGGCTGGGCTGTGTGGGGAGGATGGGAAATAAGGAAACTCCATGGCAGAAGGTTTCCTCTCGTGTTTCCACCTGCTGGGGGTGCATTCTGGCCTGGCTGTGTTGCTGTAACTTACATGAATTCCTCATTTTGGAAATGCATTAGTTTTTTATAAGGAAGAGAAGATTGCCAGTTTTGTTGGACTAAAGTTGTGCAATCCTTTTCCAAAGTGAAGGCCAGGGAGTGCTGCACCCGCCGCGCAGGCACAGCCTCTTCGAGATGGCCAAGCTGTCTCGGGGGGGCCCCTTCAGAGAAGACAAGGTAGAGGATGTGAAAGCTCTTGTCAAGATTATCCCTGTCTTTCTGGCTTTAATACCTTACTGGACAGTGTATTTTCAAGTGAGTAGTTCCATATGGTTACAGTTATATTTTATGTAATTTCTAATTTTAACATTTTTGGGGTGTTCTCTTATAAATAGGAAACTTACCTTGAAGTTGAGAGATGAAAAATGACTACTAAGGAATGCTCTCAAACAGTATCTTGACCTAATAATAATAAAAAAAAATCATTACAATTGTAGTTCAGACTCACAGTTGTACAAATTCACATATCTTAAATACTGTGCTCTGTTTTATCTTGCAGCTGTTTCATATAGCTCAGGCTTAGTGGTCTAGACCTCATTTTAATTTTCAGGTTCTGTCTTATGGACATGATTCAGGGTATCAGATATATTTTGGGCAAAAGAAACAATGCAGAAATTGTTTTCAAAGACACACAAATGATTCTTGGTGTTTTCAGTAAAAATAGCTACAAGGTTAAAAAAATCTTGTGAAGTTCTGACCATAATTGTTTTCAGTTTGCTGTCTTAGCATGTCACCTCTGGATAATCTCTGTTAATGGTTACAAAATGAAAAATACCTTGCTCTCAGCACTCCTTGTCCAAGTAATCTCAACTCCTCTTTCCTAATGCCAGATGCAGACAACCTATGTATTGCAGAGCCTCCACCTGAAAATTCCTGAGATATCCAATGACACCAACTCCATCCATACGGTGAGCACAGCAAACCAGAGCCAGGGCCTTTCTTTAGTGGAAATGCACATTAGGTCAGTGTGGAACAACAGTTCCAGGGGTGCAGGAGGTGCCTCTGGGGATCAGGGGCCTCAGCCTTTGGGGGTTTAGGAGCACAATGCACATCCCAGATTTTGTTATTCCAGCAAGTGCCTGGAGCTCACACCAGCCTGCTCTGGATGCATTCAGGTAACTCTCCCTGCTTTCATCAGAGTTTCTTTATCCTTCAGTGGCCAAAGTGTGACCTTTGGAGAAAGCTGATCCATCTCCATGGCCTGAGTGTCCAGAGCAGGGCAGAGGCATTTCTGCAAGCCCAGTAGGAATAAATTCCCATCCTGAAGTGATACATTAGCATTTGGAATTTGAGACACATTTGTTACTCCAGACTGCCTAATCAATAATCACTTTACCTTCAGCATAGTGAAAGAAGCTGTTCAATCAATACTTTTCAAGAAAGGCTGGCATCATGTGATGCAGAAATGGTACAGAGAAGTAAAACACAGGATTTACAGGGTTTACATGTGTTACACCACCCTCTCTGGTCATTTCACAAAGTGTAACTTGATTTTAATTGATCTTTGCATTTACATTAGTAAGACTCTGTTTCTGCTCTTCTGTGGCATATTTCTGATCTTTCTAAGCTTAACAGGAGATAGAGCTTGGCTATTAAATGCTTTTCATGACTGAATTAGGTAAAAAGTTCAATTCTGTCAGATGAGAAACTGAGCTTACAGATGTACGAGCAGCCTGATTCAATGAAAACCTTAATAACTGAATATTTTCTTCAGCTTTTAAACACTCTTATCTGACTTTTCACAATGTCTGTCAGTGCAATGTTGTTTATTTTGGATCAAAGTGTTCAATCAAAACATCATTTGTAAAATAATAGTAAAAATGAACTCCTAAGTATGAAAAGGCCAACTCGAGTCATGTCCCCTCTCAGTTCCCAGCAGCCTGGCTGACCATGTTTGATGCAGTGCTGATCCTGATCCTGATCCCCCTAAAGGACAAACTGGTGGACCCCATTTTGAAGAGGAATGGCTTGCTGCCATCCTCCCTGAAGAGGATTGCAGTTGGGATGTTCTTTGTGATGTGCTCTGCCTTTGCTGCAGGTAAGGAAATGACTTGGGCATCTCCTGACACAGTGAATTGTCCAGCTCACTGCTACAGCACTTTTATAGAGCTGTGTGAATATTTAATTCAGCATTATTCAGATCTTTTTTAGCAGGATGCTTGCAATGTGCCTTCATTGGATGCATTTTCCTCAATAAAAGAGGATTCTATCCAACAATTTACTAAACTGTTTTGAACACTTGCAATAAAATTGGACCATTTTTCCTGCCTGAGGTAGACTTTGCATACATCCTGTAAGAATGTTTCTTCATACATTCTGACTCACAAGTATAAAAAAGCTGAAATTGTACCCAAAATCCTTTCCCCTGCTCTGCAATAATAAAGGTAGGTCCTGGCTGAACAAGAGTTTCCTCCCACTTTGGGTTTTCTCCCCCTTTTCCTGTTCCCTAATGTTTGGGAATTAGTGTAGTGTAAAACAGCTCAGCTGTAGCATGAAAGGGAAAAGATGGCAACTCTGCTGGCCCCATAAATCAGCTGCTTTTGAGGTGATTTCAGGTTGTTAAGTGCTGCTGATGTGGAACTGAACATCTCTGAGCAATGCTTCACAGGATCTATAGCCCTCACCAGCAGCACTGTAATGAACATCCTGATAAAGCATTATGGCATTAAAGAAATTCATTGCAGCACTTGGGATCCCCCATATTTTAGGGAGAGGGACACTTTGTATGGTTATTAAAGATTTCTTTCAATGAGAGAGGTAATTATTAGGCCAAGGTCACTTTGTGGGCAAGGAAAGTTCTCCAAGCAAAGTCATTTCAAGTTAAAACAGAAGTGCTTCTCTTACTCCATGTTTCTTAGGACGCTGCTGCTGCAGGAGAGGATGATGTAAAACACTTAAATGTCAGCTCTTTAAATAGAACCTGTGGGCTCACATATGAGGGAATTCAAAACCAGCAGGATCTGTCTCTGTTTGTGCTGGGGAGGAGCACACCAAGCTGTGATAGCTGAGCTGGGCAATGGGCTCATAGCAGAATTCCTTTAAGTTTCTGATGCTTTTTCCAATTCACCTACAAACATAACACGTGCTGTTGTTGGTTTGATCCTCCCCAGGTCTGCCCCAGGAGAAGGTGAAAAGGTGAATTCTTTGGGTGATTATTTGCAATCTGTTTGGAAAGTTTAACCTTCTGGAGTAACTTGACATCTCTTCATCATAACAGCAATTAAAGAGCTTCAGTGGGGCAAATTTGGGGTTTAGGAAAATGTTTATTTCTAGCAAGGGGTTGGTTTCTGTGTTCCATTTTTATTTTCTCATTAAGTGATTTATAGCTGCCATATTTTAACATTATTAAAATACAAAATCACTTCCAGCCACTGCTGCCTTTGAGAGGGACACTGAATGAAATCCTAAACATATGAAAATGTCAAGAATTTGCAACCATGGCAATATCTTAATGATTTGTTTGTGCCATATTTCCATTTTGACTTGCTTATCTAACAGCCATTAGTTGTGGACACTACTCAGGCTGCCTATTAGATTGGTCAGATTATTTAAAATATTTTCCAGACTGTGTTAAAATACAACTGATTAGATTTAATGAACATCTGCTGTGCTTCATGCATCTCATGGTGAATTCTGAGCAGCAATGTTCAGGGTGATTCAGCTGGAAAATCTACTTCATTTATAGAGTTTAAACCATTATAGCAAGAAGTTCAGATTATTTTAACTACAAAGTGTAAAATTAAATATGAAACTTGTCTATCAAAGTCTTAAGGGAAGAATCAATAGATTCCAGATTCTGAGGTACTTTGAAGATGAATTTATGGCAAAGTTTGGTATATTGTAGTTGTGCTCCTGGGTGGCTCAATGGTTATTTTGTAAGAGTATAAACACGTTAAACTCACTTGATGTTTTGAGGTGCAACAATTCTGTGTTGAGTGTAAATAAATGAAATTATGTCTGAGCTCTAGATGACTGCTGCTTTGTTCCACTCTGAAGTGTTTGGCAGCTATATTAAAATTAAAACATCAAGAAGTCCAGTTGCATTTTAATTACAGCAGCTCTTTGTAGTTCAGAGGGCACTGAGGTGAGGACAGGTCCTGATTTTGGGGACACATTTTGTGTCCAGGTGAGGACAGGTTTTGGGGACACAGTTTGTTTCCAGGTGAGGGCAGGTTGTGGTTTTGGGGACACAGTTTGTGTCTCAGATGAGGGCAGGTTTTGGGTACACAGTTTGTGTCCCAGGTGAGGACAGCTCCTGGTTTTGGGGACACAGTTTGTGTCCCAGGTGAGGACAGCTCCTGGTTTTGGGGACACAGTTTGTGTCCAGGTGAGGCCAGGTCCTGGTTTTGGGGACACAGTTTGTGTCTCAGGTGAGGACAGCTCCTGGTTTTGGGGATACAGTTTGTGTCCAGGTGAGGGCAGGTTTTGGGGACACAGTTTGTGTCCCAGATGAGGACAGGTTGTGGTTTTGGGGACACAGTTTGTGTCCAGGTGAGGGTAGGTTTTGGGGACACAGTTTGTGTCCAGGTGAGGACAGGTTTTGGGGACACAGTTTGTGTCTCAGGTAAGGGCAGGTTGTGGTTTTGGGGACACAGGTTGTGTCCAGGTGAGGACAGGTTTTGGGGACACAGGTTGTGTCCAGGTGAGGACAGGTCCTGGTTTTGGGGACACAGGTTGTGTCCCAGGTGAGGACAGGTCCTGGTTTTGGGGACACAGTTTGTGTCCAGGTGAGGGCAGGTTTTGGGGACACAGTTTGTGTCTCAGGTAAGGGCAGGTTGTGGTTTTGGGGACACAGGTTGTGTCCAGGTGAGGACAGGTTTTGGGGACACAGGTTGTGTCCAGGTGAGGACAGGTTTTGGGGACACAGGTTGTGTCCAGGTGAGGACAGGTCCTGGTTTTGGGGACACATTTTGTGTCCAGGTGAGGCCAGCTCCTGGCTCAGGACAGAAGCAGCCCTGGAGGCTGGGAGGGGCAGGGGCCCAGCCCTGCTCCTCTGAACTGTGCTGAATAAATTCACCTTATCTCCAAGGATAAGGGATGAGAGTTCCTTGGTGCAGCTCTCTTTTGGCTGCACAGGGAGTTCCATTAACTATTAGCTATTCTGTGTATTTTATGTAACTGAGTCAATCCTTTAATCTGGGCAACTTCAACAAAGCCCCACAGCATTATTTGATATTCACTTTCTACCCTAAACTGTTGTGCTGAGCAAGCTAAAAATGCTGATATTTTACACTGTCCTATCTCTTTTTCATTCCATATGAAGTACTTTCTATGCAATGTATTGCTTGTAAATCAAGCTCTAATGAGCTCTTGGACCTCTTTGGATGAAAAGTGTCACATAAATGTCATAATCATATTCATAGAGGGTTTTCATAGCTCTGCAGGACTGGTGTAGCCATTTCCATAAGCAAAAGGGTTTCTAATTTATGAATACTGTGGTGGCATTGAAATGGTTCAACAGTGTAAAGGAGTAGTTTGTGAAAATGAGATTGTCTTTAAAAAACCCCCAGCACAGTGTCCATGAGAGCTCTGAGCTGATCCATCCAGAAATGGGCTAAGTGTTTGTATAATTATTGTACTGAATGAGAATATAATCACTAATTCTATGGCAGAACAGCCATGTCTTCAAATAACACCAGCAGAAGTAGTCTGAAATGCTTTATGTCAGGAAATAAATACATATTCCTATTGTACCATTTCTAACTGCAATGCAGGGCTGAATCCTAATTTAATTCTTAATGTGGAGAAACAATGTTTGCATCTTTGGTCAGTCTTTTTTCCCTCCCCTTTCACACAGGAATTCTGGAAAGCAACAGACTGAAAATTGTAAAGATTAAAACCATTAACCAGACAATTGGGAATGTTACATACCACGCTGCAGATTTGCCAATCTGGTGGCAGATTCCTCAGTATGTGCTGATTGGATTCAGTGAAATATTTGCAAGTATAGCAGGTAAGAGTCTGTGTGTGCTTAAATCTGCTTTTTTATCTATCATAAACGATGGAATCTTAGAAAATAAATACTTCTCCAGTCATTACAGGTAAGCTCTGATGTTCCCAAATGCATTTCCATACAACATTGCTCAATTTAAGTGGCAGAGCTCACCACTGTCTTGCTCATTTGAAGCCTGGCTATGTAAGACTGTGCTTTCAAAATTGAATTTCAAGCAGAGTGACACCTGAAATATTTGTGTGACATCTAGTTAGTGCTGGATATTTGCAAGCCTTAATGGAAAACAAGCTCTGCCCTGCTCCTGCAGGATGTGCAGCTCCCTGCTCAATCCCCCAAACTCCTGCAGGGACTCTGGAAAGCTCATGTTAAACTCGCTGCATTCTGCCTGACTCCAGCCCCTTATTAAAGTGTTGAACTCTGTTTGCAGATACTGAGCTGTGGCTCATCCTCTCAGCCTGGCAGCACCCCCAGCTCCTGTTTCAGTTCCCTGGGGAGGCCACATTCACTGCTGGGCAGGCTCAGCAGGCTGCAGTGAGAGCTGTGCCCTGGACACTGCTGGCCCAGCTGTCCCACAGCCCATTTGTTCCCCTCTGAGTGAGCACAGACCCTCTGCCCCAGCAGGGCTCTGCTGTCATCACAGTTGTTAGAAATTAAATAAGGTGCTTGCATTGCTTGGCAAGGAGAATAAAAGTGGGGTTTGTTATTTTTTCCTATCTACTCATTTGCTGTCCAGTTCGTTATGTGTGTGTGGTACCTGTCACAAGTGCCAGCACACAAAAATCTGCAGATAAAATCTTGCCTGATTTAGTTAGTTACTAAAACTAAGTTAGTACTAAAACTAAAACTAAGTAACTAAGTAACTGTATTTAGCATTTTTATCCAAAGAGTAAAATGAATTGCTTGTAGTCAGTTTTGTTACAGTACCACTTCAATCCTTACTCAGATAAACAGATGACTTATCAGAAACACAAGTGTTCATGGAAAATTAAACCAATTTCTTCCCTCTTACACAACCTTGTTTTTCTATCAGGTACTATTAATAGTTCATAGGTGTTTGCAAGGAAAAAAACAGCAAACCTGTGTGCAGGCTGTGGAAAGTCCTGAAGCACTCTCTGTTTGCTGAGCTCCATGCTGAGAGGACTTTGGAGAAGTTCTCTGGAGAAGTCTTTGAGGCTTGCACAATTCTCATGGGAATATTCTGCTGTTCTGCATTAGAACTTCAAAAACTCTTGGTCAGTGTTTGAAACAAATGCACCAGAAATTCTATGCAGAGCTTAATTGCTTTGTGTAGTGCACTTTCATTGGATATTTTTACTAAGGTTCTTTCCTGCCTTCTGATTGTTACCTGAACATAATTCTTATTATTTTTAAGAAGGCCTCTCAAGACTCAGAGTGTACTTTACCAATTCAATATTAAACTTGATAAAGGCATCTGCTGTGCTATGAAATTCAGGCTTAAAACAAGCAAAGTGTTACTGGTTACAAAACCATAATGATGGGGAAATGTTTGTTGTGAGCAAAAAAGGAATAAATAGCCCAGGAGCTGAAACATACCTCTGTTTTTGTTTACTGTAAAACTAAGCATATTCTTATTAAGCCACATTAGTTACACTTGAGGTACCTTTAAAAAGATGACACACATTGCATTAATCTTTTGTATTATTCTGTCAATCCTCCTAAAGCACCCTTGTCTGACTGGGAATTGTAATCTCACATGACAACACCAGCGAGGGGCTTTAATTTCAGAAGTGCTTGTTTGCAGGAGCATGAAATCATTATCAAGGGCTGCCAGCAGCCACAGGAGCTCTGAAGGCAAAGAAAACATTTTCTATTCTTTATGCCAGATTAAATAGTAGTATTGCTGCAAAAGTCACTCATACTTAGAAATGTACCTTATTTTGTTGCAAAAAGTGCAGGGTTACAGTTATTTTGCTTTTTGTTCTGAGTCTTAAGGTCTTTTTCCAGCTGGAACAGTCAGATCCAGCGTATCTGTAAAATAAACAAGAAAAGAAAGAGTTCAGATCTTTTAACATGTTATTCCTGAGCTTAACTGGCACAGAACATTGAGGAGCCTGGTGCCCAGGCTGTGGAGCCCTGTGCCAGCTCTGGTCACTAACCAGGAGTGCCAGACTCTGCTGTGTGCCCAGAGTAGTCTGCTTGGTTTTATTAAAGTGCAGTTGGACAGGTAAATCCTGCTTGGAAAATCTGAATTGTTCTATTGGTAACAAGCCTAGGAAACAAAGGCAGAGTTAATTCTGGCAATAAATGCCCTGTGCCCCCTGCCCCTGGCAGCTGTGCCTGTGTCTGTCCCATCTCTGCTGTGCTTTGCTCAGGGAAGCCCCACAGCTGAGCAGGGGCAGAGTTTCAGTTCCCTGCAGGCCCCAGGGGATGGAGCAGCTGGGTGGTGCCCACCAGCCACAGCTCAGGTTTGTATTCAAGAAATGGCCTGGATGAGTAATCACACAGAGTTTGGTAAGTGTGTTTTTCAGTGTGCTCATGGCCTGGAAAGTACAAGTTTCAGTTAAGCATCAAGGACATGGCACTGTTGAGTTTTAACACAGTTTTTTAACACAGTTGTTATTTTCAAAATATGAATTTGTCTACTGCTGTGTTATAGTTTCATTTTGCATCTAAGCATGAAATAATGCGAGCAGGCTGCAGCTCCCAGAGCAAAGCTCCTCCCTCACAGCCCAGGATGGCCCCTCTACCTTGAGTTGTTCATCCTTTTGTTCAAAAGAAATGCCCCTGGATTTGTTAGACCTGCCTGCAGCAGTCAGACTGCAGAGGTGCTGTAAATAAAGCATGCCTTCATTATGCCAGACATGAGAGTTATGCAATTGCAGCTCTCTAATGCTCTCCTTGCAAAGAGGAATGTTAGATGAGGTGGCATTAATTCCCAGTATGAGCAGACTGTTTTGAAACAAGCATTTCACCTGTCAGAAGGAGCTCTGCAAGGAATGTATTTGATTGTCTCTTGTGAATAATCCCATTTGATTTTTGACAGGAGTATTATTCTAAAAAGGAGAGTTAATCATGGGCATTAATCTTTGTGTGGCAGAGCCTAACCCAGTGTGTGCTCTTGGTGCACAGATTCAGTAGCACAGATTTGCAGATGGATGGGCACTGGTAGCTTTTTATTGGGTTTATTGGTTGAAATTTGAGCAAAGACAGCTGAAAGTTCAAGCCCTATATCTACAAATCTTAAAAAGAATTGCTTGCTAGCAAGCAATGAACTCAGAGAATTCTAGATGAAAAGTAAATTAAATTAAAATAATTACTGCCTTTCCAGTTCCAGTTAATTTCTCTATCTGCACATTCAGAGACAGAGACACTGAGGCTGTAAGAAAAGGATGTTCATGGCTAATGCAAGAGTGACTTTTCCCCTTTTTTCCCTTTTTTCCTTGTCCTGCCTGTGCTGCCCAGCAGCCAGGGAAGCAAGGGAGGTGGGAAACGTGGAATGCCAGGTTTGAGCTGGTTTCATCCCTTTCCTTGAGGATAATTTGAATATGTTGGTTCAGAAGATTCCTTGATTTTACACATGGAACATAAATAAGATCCAAGTCTGTGTCTCAGCATTGGGTTGGTGCATTGATGACCTTTAAGAGGATTCATAAAGCAATTAAAATGAGCTGGGAACTGTTCAGGATTCACTGCACACCTGAGGCTTCTGGAACACTTCTAGAACAATCTGCTCTGGTTTCTCACAGTCTCCAATGGCATTTGTTATCTTTGAACACAGGTCTGGAGTTTGCATACTCAGCTGCTCCCAAGTCCATGCAGAGTGCCATCATGGGGCTGTTCTTCTTCTTCTCGGGGATTGGCTCCTTTGTTGGCTCTGGGTTGCTGGCCCTGGTGTCCATTAAAGAAATTGGCTGGATGAGTAATCACACAGATTTTGGTAAGTGTGTTTTCAGTCTGCTCATGGTCTGGAAAGTACAAGTTTCAGTTAAGCATCAAGGACGTGGCACTCTTGCATTTTAATAGCTTTTTAACACAGTTATTATTTTCAAAATATGAATTTGTCTTCTGCTCTGTTATGGTTTCATTTTGCATCTAAGCATGAAATAATGTGACTGTGCAAAATAATTCACTGCCCTCCTGAAGGCTTGAGGAACACCTCTGCAGAGCCTCAGTTCCTTGCTCAGCTCTCACTGCATTTCATCTCTAGAAATTACAAATATTTTCATTTCAGTAAAAAATATTTAAATTATGTGCAGCAGAAGAATATATTTGTATAAAGTACTGAAATTGCTTTCTGTGGTTATGGGAAGTAAAATGTACCCATTTCTCTCCAAGTGATTATTCAGCTTCCTCATTTCAAGTGACTTCATTGAAATTACCATGAGTTAATTCTGCACTTCTGTCTGCTAGCTATTTATACTCCTAAAGTTCAACAAATCACCTGCTTTGAGTTGCCAGTGGAGTTAAAAATAATTACTGGCACCAGTAGGTGGCACCTTGGGAATTTCAGAAAAGCCTCCCATCCTCAGTGGGCTAATTAATTCAGCCAGGAGGAGTGTGAACAGTTCCTCAGATGTCTGCTGGACCTGCCATGTGTACATGGCTTAAAACTGCAAGCCTAAACTTTCAGTTTGGTCCAAGAGAATTGTCATTTCAACTGGATCCACGTTTACCAAAAGGCAATGGTGCCTATTCCTGCATGTGCCACAGGCTGGCATCTGTGGCTTGTGAGTTGTTCTTTAAGAGATGACAAGCAGCCTGACCTTAGGGAAGTGTCCTCCCCTAAGGAATATTTCCTCCCACTGAGACTTCTTTTCCCTACTCAATCTCAAAATTGGCAGAGGAACCTTTTCTGCAGAACAGAGTCATTCAGCAGGGGATGAGGATTCCACACAAACAATGATGGTGGTGCTTCCTCAGCCCCTTGCCCTTCTGTGGAGCAGCTGAGAGAGCACACTGCCAGATCTGTCTGTGAAATATTTGGGCTGTGCTAAATCCACCCAGAGCTGGCCAGCACTGGAGGGGGCTGCCCTCCTGGGCCATGGGCATCATTCTGAGCAGCTCAGAGCCTTTGGGCACTGTCAGCACCAGGTGCTGGTGCCTTTCCCCAGGACACACCTGGCTCAGGTGATCTGCAGCTGCAGCATCCACAGCAGCCCCTGCTGTAACCCTCTGTAACTCTGTAAATCCATTTTCATTGCTGTAACATCACTGGAAGTTACCAAAGCCACAGCTGAACTTTACCTGGGTTTTCCAGGGTAGGAATGGCATCCATGACATCACTGACACCCCATCCATGACATCACTGACACCCCATCCATGACATCACTGACATCCCATCTATGACATCACTGACACCCCATCCATGACATCACTGACATCCCATCTATGACATCACTGACACCCCATCCATGACATCACTGACACCCCATCCATGACATCACTGACACCCCATCCATGACATCACTGACATCCCATCTATGACATCACTGACACCCCATCCATGACATCACTGACACCCCATCTCATGACATCACTGACATCCCATCTATGACATCACTGACACCCCATCCATGACATCACTGGGGGTGACTGACTGCCTCCAGAATCTCCTGAGGAAGTTCCCTCTCTCCAGCACCTCAGGGGTGCTTGCTGCCATTGAATTGATTTGTTTGTCCCACCAAAACTAAGATTTCATGGGTTTAATATCCCATCTCATAAAGGATAATTACTACTCTTTAAACACATCTGCTCTTGGAATGGAGATTCACATCTATATTGTATTTTAAATGTCAAGGAAAGGCTCAGTTTAATTTTATTGCATTTTATGATAAGTTCATTTAATTGAATCTTAAGTTTCAGTAATTAAAGTAATTGAATCTGAACGTTTATAGGCTTGCAGCAGGAACAGCTGGTTGGGGTCCATGTGCACGTCACTGTTTTAGTCTCTGCAACACATCTGATAATTGTAATGGTCCAGTTGGCTGTGCTGAGCTGGAAATGAGCCACAATATATTGTTCTTGGAAATCCAGCAGGAGCTGGGCCAGCTTCCTAACAGAGGAGTGATGTTTTAGCAGTGAGCTTCCTCCATTTACCATTGCTCCATGTCCAAAGCAGTAATTTGTGACAACTTACAGGGGCATCACAGGTGGACTGAACCACAGAGAATCACCTATGTTTTCATGAACTCTAAACTTTGTTGCCAAAAAAGGCTGAGAAACAATTGCAATAATGGCTTTTTTATATCTGTGAAGTTACCAACTTCTTCCTTTACAGCGTTCATTTTTAGGGGATTTTTTATTTTCTTTTGACTTGGTCTAAGGCATTGGAGAGCAAAGGAAAACACTGCTCATCCTGTGCACACCTTCCTCAGCAGTGCCAGCCTTTGCTGTGGATAATTAAATGAACTTTGCTGTGGGATGGAGACGTGGTTTGGTTTGGTTCTGCACAAAGCCCTTCACCGCTCACACCTGACCAGATTCCCATTTTCATTCGTACCATCTTTCCTAATGCTTCTTTCCTCCCCAATTCTTCCCAGGCAATATCAATGGCTGCCAGTTGAACTATTACTTCTTTCTGCTGGCTGCCATCCAGGGAGCCACCCTGCTGCTGTTCCTGATTGTGTCTGTCAAGTACGAGCACCACAAGGCCAAGGCGGGCGAGGCGGCTGCCAACGGGAGGCTGTGAGCTGTGAGGGGGGCACCCTGCACCAGGGGGGCAGTGCCAGCCAGGAGCTGCCCTGGGGCCCTGCAGCCCTGCCCTGTGCCCGTGGCAAGTGCCTTGGGGCAGGGGCTGCTCCTTGCACTGCAGCCTGGCAGGGACAGCAGAGCTGGGCATGAACCACTGCAGGCTCTGGAGCTGCTCTGTGCCCACGGGCAGCTGGATGAATGAACCCATCCCCTGCAGGCTCTGGGGAGCTGAATCCATCCCCTGCAGGCTCTGGAGCTGAATGAATCCATCCCCTGCAAGCTCTGGAGCTGAATCCATCCCCTGCAGGCTCTGGAGCTGCTCTGTGCCCATGGGGAGCTGAATGAATGAATCCATCCCCTGCAGGCTCTGGAGCTGAATGAATCCATCCCCTGCAGGCTCTGGGGAGCTGAATGAATCCATCCCCTGCAGGCTCTGGGGAGCTGAATGAATCCATCCCCTGCAGGCTCTGGGGAGCTGAATGAATCCATCCCCTTCAGGCTCTGGAGCTGCTCTGTGCTCTTGGGGAGCTGAATCCATGCCCTGCAGGCTCTTCTGGAGCTGAATCCATGCCCTGCAGGCTCTTCTGGAGCTGAATCCATGCCCTGCAGGCTCTGGAGCTGAATCCATGCCCTGCAGGCTCTGGAGCTGAATCCATGCCCTGCAGGCTCTTCTGGAGCTGAATCCATGCCCTGCAGGCTCTGGAGCTGCTCTGTGCCCACGGGGAGAGCTTTCCTGGGCTCCTGAGGCTGGCACACCTGCAGGGCTCTGCAGGGGCTCTCAGGGGCTGTTCTGACCCACACTGACCCCACAGGAGCTCTGCAGGCCAAGCCTGCCCTGAGGAGGGAAACCCTGACAGAAACCCCAAGCAGTGCATGGGTTTTCAGAGCTGGGGTGAGAAACAGGGATAAATTAAATTACAAATCAGCACAGCTTAAATTTTATAATTGTCCTGTTCCTGGCAGTGTATCAAGGGTTCCAGACTTGCAGTGAGGAGTACCCAGGACTGAGGACTGAATCCCAGGAGCTGGTCAGACTGGTGCACAGCTGACACTTGCTGGGATTGCAGCTGTGTGACTGCAGCAGTGTTTTATTTCTGAGCCTGCCTTGGGTGTGTTAGGACAGCAGCCACCTCTGGCAGGGCCCTGCTCAGGCTGACTCTGTTCCTCCCCAAGGACTGTCCCAGATACCTGCAGGAAGCAAAGCAAGCTGCAATTCTGAGCAGAGCAATGCACAGGATCCACTTAGCAGCCTTTAGCCAGGTCCTTCAGCCTTGTCTTACTTTACCTAACTGCTCCAGGGTTTGGATCTTTCAGCAACACATTCCTCCAGCAGAGCAAATGGCTTCATGTTCAGCCTCTTGAATTTTAATGATTCTAACAACTGTACTCAGAGTGTGTGCACACTGCTGTGGAAGGCGCAAGGAATTATGCAGAAAGAAAATAAAACCTTTTTATTAATGCGTTGGATTTTTATAGTTTCCTTTGTCTGCAGCTCTCTTGTTTAAAATGTCCTTATTTTGTACATGGACATCTTTTTAATGAGTTTACAAAATAAAATGAACCTCCATGCTGTGACTTTCGACCCTTTGTTTCTAGGTGAATTATACTGTAACTACTTTATTCTTTGGCCTTTATTTGCTGATGGAATGGTGCTGGATTTCTGAATGTCCACAGGCACCCCATTAATTCTGGCAGACACTACAGCAGTGTCCTGTCCCTGCCCAGATAAATCAGCAAAAATGCTTCAGCTGTTGCATTCCTGAGCATGATTTAAAACTGGAATGACTGAAGAATAATGTCTTATGAGGAAAAACTAATTTCCTTTCCTAACTCTGTTTCAGAAGCTCCATATGCTGTGTTTCTGGAATGTCCCATTTATAACCACCTAACAAAGCATAATATTAGGAGAGTGGGAGCTGCATAAGCGACAGAACAGGGACAGACAACTTTTCTCCTTTTTTGGCTGCTGTTCCCAAAAGACAACCAGCCTGAGGTGTTTCAGCCCTGCATCTCCATCCCATTATCCCATCCCATCCCATCCCATCCCATCCCATTATCCCATCCCATCATCCCATCCCATTATCCCATCTGTGATCCCTGCAGAGCCCAGGCCCCCCTGCTCTGGCTGCTGCAGCCATGGGAGCTGTGACTGCTCTGTGCACACACACTGAGTGTGGCACTTTTAGCTTCAATCACTGATAATTAATTTCATCCTAATGACAAAGGGCTGCCCTGCAAGCTGCACACCTGTGAGGAGCAGGGCCCTGCTGAGCTGCAGGAAGGGGCTCAGAGCAGGAGATGCTCAGGGCTGGGCTCACCCCAGTTCAGGCAGACACTGAAATCATTAAAATGTGGCAGAGGGTTCCCGTTAATTGCCTGCACATTTCAGAACTTTGTCAAACACTGAAAGTCTAGAGATGCCCTAATTCCAACAGACCTCAATCTCTCTGCTTTAAGCTTTACCTTTCTCCTTTCCTGTCCCACTCACTGTGCAGGATTTACACCAGGCACACAAACCCACCCTGGCAAAGCCTGTCAAGAGTTTAATAATTCCAAAAATCATATTACACATAATGCTCATCATTTCTCAATTCCAGCTCATCAACTGGATGAGCTTCAACGTGAAGAAATGGTTCTGTGTGATACAAAACTGCCCAAATTCAAGCCCTTATAGAAGCACCAAGCACCACCATAATTTAAAGTGGGCTTTTCAAAGCCCTCTCATGTTGCTGGAACACTTCAAATATTTTTACAAGGATGTCAAAGCAGAATATGGTCAAATAGCCTTTTGAAGTGAAAGCAGCAGACATCAAAACAGAAATCCCCAGGCTGGGAAAAACACTTGGAGAGTCTTGAAAAGCAACAATCCCAGCTCATCTGCAGCTTGCAGCCTCCTGGAGCAGCAGTGTGTTTGCTGATGGGGTTAAAAGCAGCTCTGGCCCCTGTGGGTGCAGGAACAGCCCCTGTAAATATCAATATCCACACTGCAGAGCATCTCCTGTAAATATCAATATCCACACTGCAAACAGCCCCTGTAAATATCAATATCCACAGTGCAGAGCATCTCCTGTAAATATCAATATCCACACTGCAGAGCAGCCCTGTAAATATCAATATCCACACTGCAAACAGCCCCTGTAAATATCAATATCCACACTGCAGAGCAGCCCTGTAAATATCAATATCCACACTGCAAAGCATCTCCTGTAAATATCAATATCCACAGTGCAGAGCAGCCCCTGTAAATATCAATATCCACACTGCAAAGCATCTCCTGTAAATATCAATATCCACACTGCAAACAGCCCCTGTAAATATCAATATCCACACTGCAAACAGCCCCTGTAAATATCAATATCCACACTGCAAACAGCCCCTGTAAATATCAATATCCACAGTGCAGAGCATCTCCTGTAAATATCAATATCCACACTGCAAACAGTCCCTGTAAATATCAATATCCACACTGCCAACAGCCCCTGTAAATACCAATATCCACACTGCAAACAGCCCCTGTAAATATCAATATCCACACTGCCAACAGCCCCTGTAAATATCAATATCCACAGTGCAGAGCAGCCCCTGTAAATATCAATATCCACACTGCAGAGCATCTCCTGTAAATATCAATATCCACACTGCAAACAGCCCCTGTAAATATCAATATCCACACTGCAAACAGCCCCTGTAAATATCAATATCCACACTGCAAACAGCCCCTGTAAATACCAATATCCACACTGCAAACCAGCTCCTGTAAATATCAATATCCACAGTGCAGAGCAGCCCCTGTAAATATCAATATCCACACTGCAAACAGCCCCTGTAAATATCAATATCCACACTGCAGAGCATCTCCTGTAAATATCAATATCCACACTGCAAACAGCCCCTGTAAATACCAATATCCACAGTGCAGAGCATCCCCTGTAAATATCAATATCCACACTGCAAACAGCCCCTGTAAATATCAATATCCACAGTGCAAACAGCCCCTGTAAATATCAATATCCACACTGCAAACAGCCCCTGTAAATATCAATATCCACACTGCAGAGCAGCCCCTGTAAATATCAATATCCACACTGCAAACAGCCCCTGTAAATACCAATATCCACACTGCAAACAGCCCCTGTAAATATCAATATCCACACTGCAGAGCAGCCCCTGTAAATATCAATATCCACACTGCAGAGCTGCCAGGGGGTTCCTGCTCCCCATCCCCAAATCCTGCTCTGGTACCTGAGCCCACCTGGCTGTGCCAGCCTGGCAGCAGCAGAGAGTCTGAGACACTCCCAGGATTTCCAGGAGGGAGGAAAGGCTGATCCAGCAGCCTGATGTCCATGATTTTGGAGAAGAGGGCTAATTCGGGGTACAAATTCATCTTGTTTGGTCTTGCAGATACCAGTGAGACTTGACAGGAGCTGCTTCCAGTGGCACTGGTGCTCCAGAAGGGAAGGATGGCACGATAACATCCCCCTCCAATTTCCTCTCTCATTTCTGTACAATAGCTGGATTCCCTCCTGCCTTCTGCAGAGGAGACTAATGCATCCCTGAAGTTAATAAAATGATATGGGGTCATTTTTATTGAAAGAAAGTTAAACATCTGCTGTGTCTATTGCAGTATATTAAACAATATTTTATTATTCTCACTTCCCTGACATGATTCACGTCCCTGGCAGGCACAGAGCCCCGTTGTTTGCTTTTCATATACATGGAGCCATTTAAAATGTGAAATGAGAGCAGGAGATAAAGCTGCAGGCACAGAGCAGCCAGGGCAGGGTGCTGAGGGTCCCTGCCTGTCCTGGGGGTGCTGACTCCTTCCCTTCCCTTCCCTTCCCTTCCCTTCCCTTCCCTTCCCTTCCCTTCCCTTCCCTTCCCTTCCCTTCCCTTCCCTTCCCTTCCCTTCCCTTCCCTTCCCTTCCCTTCCCGTCCTTCCCTTCCCTTCCCTTCCCTTCCCTTCCCTTCCCTTCCCTTCCCTTCCCAAACCTTCCCTTCCCAAACCTTCCCTTCCCAAACCTTCCCTTCCCAAACCTTCCCTTCCCAAACCTTCCCAAACCTTCCCAAACCTTCCCAAACCTTCCCTTCCCTGTGTCACAGTGACACCCCTGGCACACTCAGACCCTCCTGGCTCTGCCCAGGGTACCCCTGGCACTCCCAGCCCCAGCCTGTGCTGCTGGGCAGGCCCAGCCCATGGGGGCTGTGCCCGTGGGCTCAGGGCACACCCAGGGATGTCCCCCTGCCCCTGGCTCTGCCCTGTGCTGCCCCTGGCTCTGCCCTGTGCCCCTGGCTCTGCCCTGTGCTGCCCCTGGCATGTCCCTGTGCCCCTGGCTCTGCCCTGTGATGCCCTTGGCACTGCCCTGTGCTGCCCCTGGCTCTGCCCTGTGCCCCTGGCACTGCCCTGTGTCCCTGGCACTGCCCTGTGCCCCTGGCACTGCCCTGTGTCCCTGGCACTGCCCTGTGCCCCTGGCATGTCCCTGTGCCCCTGGCATGTCCCTGTGCCCCTGGCTCTGCCCTGTGCCCCTGGCATGTCCCTGTGCCCCTGGCACTGCCCTGTGCTGCCCCTGGCATGTCCCTGTGCCCCTGGCACTGCCCTGGGGCTGCCCCAGCCCTGAGCCCTCCCTGCAGCCCCCAGAGCCCCCTGGTGAACGCCCTGGCAGCGCTGGCTGTGCTCCCCACCACAGGTTATCTCAGGGAGCTGCTTTGACAGCAGAGATGGATCTCGGCTGATAAAAACCCTCCTGAATGTGGGTCTCTGTATCTCGGGGTTTTTTTGCCCCAATCCAGCAATTTTGATAAAGGGAAAAGAATTAATTTACCTCTGAGATAACAAATTTTATGCTAAATTTCAGCCAGATGGTACAGAAAACAGCTGAGAGATTATAGCCCCCAAACCAGGCTTTAAATAGAAATGATAAGTTGCTATAAAGCTGCCACCAGCACCATTCTAACAATGGAAGAGTTATTTCCCTCATTCACTCTCACATTCCTTATTAATCTTCCTGTTCTTCATTATCCATTTTATTGCACTTCTCCCACTGCTCGTTATGTCAGAGGGAAGGGCTGGAGCCTCAGAAGCAGCAGGATTTCCTGCTTTGCCCTCAAGTTTTCTTCAAAACTCCCGTTTTACTTCACAGAAACCTTCTGAGAGGCGCAGCAGCCGGGCAGGGTGGGCTCAGCAGCAGGAAAAGGCTCCTGGGGGGGTTGGAGGCACCAGCCCTGCTCAGGAGCTGCTGGAGCTCTGCTCGGGGTCCCTTGGACACCAGAATGTCACTGCAGGGCTCCTTTCCTTTCCTTTTTCCTTCCTTTTTGCCCTTCCTTTTTCCTTTTCCTCCTTTCCTTTCCTTTCCTTTCCTTTCCTTTCCTTTCCTTTCCTTTCCTTTCCTTTCCTTTCCTTTCCTTTCCTTTTCCTTTCCTTTCCTTTTCCTTTCCTTTCCTTTCCTTTCCTTTCCTTTCCTTTCCTTTCCTTTCCTTTCCTTTCCTTTCCTTTCCTCTTCTCCCATTATTTCAGTGCTCTGTGCTGCTCCTCTCTCCTCTGCTCTGGGTTCAAGGTGTGCTGAAAATGTCTCTTCGTTTTCCAGTCTGGACTTCCATTATGCACAAAACAACACAGCTCAGTGGAGGAAGTTTGCTGGAATAATTTGTGTCTTTTTATACAAACCGATGATAAAAATTTACCTCCTTGATGTACTTTTCTCCCTTAAACTGTAGTTATGTTTCCTTGAATAGACAAATACAAGATAAATTCAATTACAGCATAATTTCTCCTGGGGTGAATAACCTTTAGATCAGTCTGATGTCAGAGCACACTCTGAGATAACTCCCTGTCCATTCCACGGCTGAAATTGGGGCCACGGCAGTGCCTGGACCTGTCACTGTGAAAATCAAATTATTTCTGTTCCTATTTGCATCCCTGAATGCCAAACAAGCTGGGAACTCTGAGAGCAGGGAGCCCAGCAAGGGCTGGTATTACAGAGGGAGGAGGTGTTTTCTGAATGAAATGACCCCTCAGAAATTCAGGACAGCTTGGGGCCAGGCAGCCCATATAGAAATATAAATAAATAAATGGGTGTTTTAAAATATTAGATATATATATACACACAATATGGTCATCCACATGAATGAGATTATATCTCACATATATATTGTGTATATAGATAGATAGATAGATAGATATCATATATATACACAATATGGTCATCACATAAATGAGGTTATATATCACATATATATTATGTATATATATATATAGATAGATAGATATCATATATATATATATATATATATATATATATATATATATATATATAAAATATGGTCATCCACATAAATGAGGTTATATCTCACATATAAGTTGTGTATATATATATAGATAGATATCATATATATAAAATATATAATTCTATATAATATATAATTCTATATAATATATAGAATATAACCACATAAATGAGGTTATATCTCACATTCAGTGCTCTTGGATGGGGATTATTTTTAAGACACAACCTGACCTGAACTAAAATGCAAACATGCCCCGAGCCAGGACAGCACAGAGCTGCCGTGTCCGGGGAGCCCATGGGAATTCTGTTTGGGAATTCTGTTTGGGAATTCTGTTTGGGAATTCTGTTTGGGAATTCTGTTTCCTGCTCTGACACCACACCCCGGTACCACCCGGCACCCCGAGCAAGGGCAGAGCCGGGGTCCTGCGCCACTCGTGGGAATGATGGAAATGATGGAAATGATGGAAATGATGGAAATGATGGAAATGATGGAAATGATGGAAATGACGGAATTCAGGAACATTTCCCGAAAGGGCCGCGCGGCGCGCCGGGCTGCGAGCGCCCCCTGCTGGCTCCCGGCAGCAGCGGCGCTTCCCGGGTTAACCCCTCCATGTCCGGAGCTTCCCGGGTTAACCCCTCCATCCCCGGAGCTTCCCGGGTTAACCCCTCCATGTCCGGCACTATCCCGGGTTAACCCCTCCATGTCCGGAGCTGGCCCGGGTTAACCCCTCCATGTCCGGAGCTTCCCGGGTTAACCCCTCCATGTCCGGCACTATCCCGGGTTAACCCCTCCATGTCCGGCACTGTCCCGGGTTAACCCCTCCATGTCCGGAGCTGGCCCGGGTTAACCCCTCCATGTCCAGAGCTGGCCCGGGTTAACTCCTCCATCCCCACTCTCCAGCTCACAGCAGCTCCCGTTATCAGCCTGGGTTAATTCCCCTCGGGATCCCAGACAGAATTTGAATTGAATTTATTCTAAAGAGCAGGACGACCTTCTCAAATACCTCCAAAGCACAAGTTCTGGCATTACACCTGTTTCGTCCTGGCATTACACCTGTTAAGTTATGGCATTACACCTGTTCAGTTCTGGCATTACACCTCTTAAGTTATTTTATTAACAGGTGTAATGCCAGAACTTACCAGGTGTAATGCCATAACTTAATAGGTGTAATTCTCCCTTGTTTAGGCAAGAAATGAACATTGTTAGGAAGGTGCTTGATGAGAGAAGAGACAAAGGGCTAATGAGGTGAATACCTTTCCTTAAAGCGACTCCTCAGCAGGAGGGTTTATGTCCATGACCTCAGCCAGGAGCTGACACCAGGCCCTGCCTGGGCTCCCTCTGTCCCCTCAGGAGGGACACAGCTCACAGCAATCTGAGCTGGACAGCTTGAACTGCTGCTGCACAGCTGCAGTGCCAGTGGACAGCCCCTGTCAGACAGACAGACAGACAGACACCCAAAATCCCAGGGACTGGCACATCAGCAGCAGCAACTGCGACAGGAGCAGAATTGTCCAGGGGCTGCTCTTGGTGACACCACACATCCAGCAGAGCTGAGCTGGGCCCCCCATGCTGATGGCACCCCATTAATTCACTGTGATATTGCTGCAGGGCCTTCCCATGCATTGTCTGCAAAGATTAATATTCTCCAACAGAGGCACTCTGGCAAACCAAGGCACCATTTCCCACTGGCACTGGAGCTGTCCAGCAGCCTCACAAGCTGTACCACTCAGTCTGGGAACCAAAACCTTCCCCAGAAAGCCTCAGCAAACACTGAATTAGCAGCCCTTGCTGTGCAGATCTCACCCCTAAAATTTCTGTAAAGTTATCACTCCAAACCAGGAGAGAGCACAGCAGCCATGGAAATGATGCAAACATTACAGAAAGCAAACTAAGATAACAACCCACCCTTCACAGAGCTGCTCCCTCCTTCTTCACCTCTGCAATGAAACCTGCCCACAGCTCTCTGCTCTCCCCACAAATGCCAATAATGAACTGGTGCCAGTGGCTTTTCCCTGGCACAGTGACATGTGCAGCCTCAGGGAGCCCGAGGGCAGCTTCAGACACCCAGCAGAGAGGGAAACACTCAGGGCCTGGCACAGCAGCTCTGCCCATCCTCAGCCAAGGCCCCTGCCCTGGGCGGCTGTGGCAGAACCCCCCAAATTCTTCTGCAAGGTTCCCTCCCAGCTGCCCTGGGAGCTGACAGAGAGCCCAGGTGATGGCAGTGCTGGAATCTGCTCAGGAAGGCTCCAGCCCCAGCTGTGGCCTCCAGGACCTCAGTTACTGCTCCAGTTATTGCAATTCAGGGCAGCAAACCCATCCCTGGCAGCTCGGGTAGAGGGGCTGCTGCACCCACCCCTCAATGGCCACAGAGCCAAGCAGCTGCCAAAATTCCCCAGATTTGGGAAAATGAGAGTAAAGGAGTGACCATCTCTGAACACAGCTCCAGAAATGTGCAGGACTGCCTGGAGTGCCCAGAGCAGCCCGGGGAGGGCAGAGGATTGGCTCAGGGTGTGTGCAATGAGCACAGGTGTGGGTAATTAGCACAGGTGTGTGCAATTAGCACAGGTGTGTGCAATGAGGACAGGTGTGTGCAATCAGGACAGGTGTGTGCAATGAGCACAGGTGTGTGCCATCAGCACAGGTGTGTGCCATGAGCACAGGTGTGTGCATCAGGACAGGTGTGTGCCATCAGCACAGGTGTGTGCCATCAGCACAGGTGTGTGCATCAGCACAGGTGTGTGCAATGAGGACAGGGTGTCTTTCCAACTTGACAAGGTTCAGCTGAACACCAGACACTCCCCAAGGTGCTCGAGGCTGCCCTTGACACTGTTGCTTCACACAAAGGGCTGCAATTCTCACAGAAGCATAAAAAGAATGGGTCTGAGTTTGTCCAAAATAAGTAATCAAGAGGAGATTTATCTGGTAATTTCCATCATGATCTCTGCTGACAGCTCCTTTCTGAGCTCTGCAATCTGGCCCAGCAGCATTTCAAAGTACTGCCAGGGCTGCTTGGGCTGGGAGCTTGGCAAGGCAAGGAGAAGGAGCTGTGGGAGCACTGGGGGTCACTGCCCTGCTCCATCCCAGCACACAGCGTGCAGCACCAGGAATTCCCTGCCTCCTGCTCTCCTTTTCCAGGTCACCTCTCACATTTCATCAGCCTCAAAGCATTTCCAGAGCTGAGGGCAAGGGAGTGTGCTGGGCAGGGAACAGGGACTGCCCAGCAGCTCAGCCACACCAGCAGGACCTGGGACACACCAGGATTGGGGACCCTGCAGCAGAATTTGGGACCCAGCAGAATTTGGGATGCAGCAGGATTTGGGACCCAGCACAGGCAGGGGCTCCCATGGGTGTGCTGCACCTCATTCCTTTCCCAAAGCCAGGACAAGACAAACACAGTTTCTCCTGCTGATTCCCACACTCAAACCATCAAACCTCCCCTTCCCTCCAAACAGAACTCAGTAATGAAAAGGAACAAGAGCAGAACTCACTTTTTCCCTGAAGTCCCTCCTGTCCCAGTGGCCTCAGCAGCAGAGGAGCTCCACTGACTCCACCTGCTCTCCTGTCCCACAGGTGCCTCTCATCACAGCTCCCACCAATCCTGCCCTGCAGCTGTGCCTGTTCAGGTGACTGCACTCAGAGCCCTGCCCCAGGCACCAGGGGAAGGTGCTCACCCAGCACTGTCACCCTCCAGGACCCCTCAGGGCTCACATTCCCACCCTGCACAACTGGGAGTCACTGAGCTGCTCACATGAAAGGCTCTCTCTCCTCCAAGTGCAAATTGTGATTAATGAGTTTCTAGCCTGGCTCCTTGACAGAAGATGCACCTTGCACATGTTATCTTTGCAGGATGTTATCTTTTTGCAGGATGTTATCTCTGCACCCTGCACCCTGGCACGGGCAGGTTCCCTGTCCTGCCCAGTGAGCTGTGCTGGCAGCAGGGATGCTCCAGAGATGTAAACACTGCCATCTGACCCCGTGTGAGTGTCTCCAATAAATGATATTCACACCCAGTGCTCTCCTCCCTGCTCCAAGGATCGTTTGGGGTGGCTCACTCCCAACAGGGCTGTGACAGAAATTTTGGTCGGTGCAAGACAAATTGAAAAGTTTCAGTATTGGCCTCCTGAAGCCCCATGTTTCTGTAGCTCCAGACAAATTAAATGCAAAGGCTGGGCTCAGTTCCTTTCCTTTCCTTTCCTTTCCTCACATTTCCTTTCCTTTCCTTTTCCTTTCCTTCCTTTCCTTTCCTTTCCTTTCCTTTCCTTCCTTTTCCTTTCCTTTCCTTTCCTTTTCCTTTCCTTCCTTTCCCCTTTCCCCTTTCCCCTTTCCTTTTTTTACTTCCCTCTGCTGCCTTTTCAAGCACAGCCTGTCCTCCTGTGCCCAGACCCAGCAGGGTTTGGTCACCTTGCTCCTGTCCAGCCAGCAGCCCCGGGGTCCTGGAGGTGCCACCCCTCGTGGGTGCACAGGGACCCTCCTCAGAAACTCAGAAATGTCCCTGGAGCTGGGACCTTCTGTGCCACCACACCATTATTTCTGCTCCAGTTCTGTGTTTCTCTCTCCTCTGCTGCAGCTCCATGCTGTAAATGCCTTTTCCATGTCAGGGACACCTGTGCTTTCCCAGGAAGAGCCATGTAATTAATAAATATATCAATTAATTAATTCCAGGGGTTGTCCATGCCAGGAGCAGAGTCCTGGAGCTGCTGGTGCTGTGCAGGCAGGGGCTGAAGAAGATGGATTGTGGCACTGCCCTGCCCCGTGCCTGGCTGAGCTGGTCCTGCCATCCATCATCATCACCCGGGAGAGGAAGGCTCAGAGCAGGGAAAAGCTCCCTCACATCCCTGTCCTCCCTCCAGAAGGGGCTGAAATGCAGGGCAGGGGATGCAGCCCTGCACAGAAGTGACAGAGGAGCACCCCCTGAGCAAAGAGAGGTGAATTTGTCAAGCCGTGTAAAGCATTTTAATTACAATTCATATAACATGTATAAATAAATATTACATTCTTTCAGTCTACAATGCATACTAGGCATACCTTGTTAAAACGTCCATCTATGTTATTGGGTGGCAGGATTGACTTTGTCCAAGTAAAAAAAATCAAAAACAAAAACCAAACTACGGAGTTTAGTAATTAAAAAACCCAAACCAAGGAAATTCATGGCAAAGGCAGGAGGATGCAAGTGCTTCTGGCTGACATAAAACTGCTTCCAAGGCTCTGCCACCCCTTCCCTTCAGGAGAGGTTTGGGAGGACACTGCTCTCCTCTTTGAATGGACTCTGACCTGTGCCCTCCATCAATGTGAACTGGCACTGAGCCAGCACAGTTCTGCCAGTTCACAGCACAAATTAAATCTCTATTTTGTATTTATTAAATCTCTATTTTGTATTTGCTTCCGATTTATTACCGCCTCGGTATTTGTTTGTTCAAAATTCAGATTTACAATCTAGTCTAAACTTTTCAGTCTTTGCTGGTCCAATGGCAAAAAAAAAAATTAAAAAAATCTATAAAACAGCTCCAGATATTTCTTCTTCTTGCTTCAGCAATATTTCCCTCCCTCCCTCCCAACAGTGTGCCCAGAGGCCAGCTCTCCCAGTAAAGGGAATAAACGTTTGGGGCAATCAGGGTCCTTCTGTCCATTCCTCTTCTTGCTTTCAGAGCTTGATGAGAGCTGGGGACACCAGAAATAAACAGAAAATTGCAGCACAAAATTATGAATTCATGAACCTGGCAAAAAAACCAAACCCAAAACAACCCAACTCCAGGCTGTGCATATTTGGCCTGTGGTGGTCTCAGTTCCAGGAACATTTACAATGCACCAGAGGGGCACTCCCAGTGCTTGGTACTTCTAACAGAAAACAGCACCTCCTTCCCTTGGTGAACTTTGGTTGTGGAAATTTCAAACGAGCAACTAAACAAACAACCCAGCCTGAAAGGAAAATGAAAATTCTCCCAAACAGAACATCCTTCTAGCCAGGGTGAAATGGAGGCTCAGGCTTTCAGAAATTATCAGCCAACACTCATCCCCTGAACTCTTTAAATGACAGGAGACTGTTTACAGCTACCTTAGAAACAGAATGTTCTTGTCCCACTCTGAACTTATTGAATTTTAAATTTTCCTGTTTTCAAGATATTTAAAAGAAAAATACAAGAGGGAAAATGATTCTGTTTCAATTTACAAGACAAATGGAAAAGTAAAAATGAAAATACCAGGTAATTTCTTCCTCCTTCACATGTAATGCCAAAGACACATCTTCATTTCAAATGAAGGAATGAAGAGAAATATCTTGAGAACCAATATAAAAATTCTTGTGGGTCACATGTCCATAACTGTGATGTTTTATTGGAACCAGAACAAGTTACTGTTTGCCTCTTGCTTATTCTTTTCATGCTCTTATATCTCTCATTTCTTTTTACAGATATTTTTGGTACTGTGAAATATTACTATCGTTATTATTTGTATGACCCATAAAATGAATTTTCACAACCTCATCTTGCCCAGTTCCTCAAATTGGTCATACCATCTCCTCGTTGCTTTCCTTTTGTATTCCACTTCCTAAATCCATGAGTAGCAGAATAACCACTGGGAAAAAAAAAATAAAATAAACAAACAACAAAACCCCAACAAAAGGACGCAGAAAACCAAAAACAAACCGCGGACAGTTTGGCAAATTTCTTTCCCTGATTATAAAAACTGCCTCATCGTTTCTCCCGGCGACCCCTTCCCCTCCCCTTCATCCCAATATATACTGTAGAACTGAAGGCATCAAGGTGTGGTCAAACCCAAAAAAAACACCCCGGCAGGGAGCTACGCTTTGTCTTTGAACTTCCCCACGTAGTTTCTGATCTCTTTGGAGTCGCCCAGGTCCATGTCCTGGCACACCCACTTAATGTCATCGTCGTGGCTGCCGAGGATGGAGTTGACGGTGGGGCAGCCGTCGTCGGGCGGGATGGTGGTGAACGTGGTGAACTTCACCCGCTTCCTCTTGGACGTGGGCGAGTGCAAAGGCTCCACCTTGTGCTCCTTGCCCGGCCGCCCCCCCGGGTCCGCGGCCCTGTGCAGCTGGCTCTGGGCGCCCTTCTGGGCGCTGCCGTTCAGCAGCTGGTTGCTCTCCTCGGCGCCCGAGCCGCGGTCGATGATGGTGGTGTGCTCGTCCTGCTGCGGCGACGCGTCCGCCGCGTTCTCCAGCAGCTCGGCCTCGTTGCCCAGCCACACCCAGTCGTGGGAGTGCGTCATGGCGCTCTGTCCTTCCACCAGCACCTGCTTGTGGCGGTACTTGAGTGCAAATGTTGCACAGTTGATGAGGAACACCAGGATGGCCAGGCAGAAAGACGCCCCAGCAGGGCGTACATGCCGATCTCCAGGTCGCTGAGCCCCCGCGGTGTCTGCACCAGGTCGTTGTCCTCCATGCCAGCGCCTCCTCTGGGCAGGTCCACCTGGCGGGGAAGTTGGTGAAGTCGATGGGGATGTTCTGCAGCTGGCTGTCGTCCGAGAGCTTGCCGCCGTCCAGGCGGTTGTTTTTGATGACTTTGTTCTTGAGGACAGGACTTGGCCGTGGTGCTGGCCTTCCTGAGGGGCCCCTCGGGGTCCCTGTCGGCCGAGGAGCCGCCGTGGTAGCGCCCGTCGTGGCCCGGCTCCGGGCCCTTGTGGCGCCGGTCGCTGGCGCGGTTCTCGATCTCGTCGGCGTCGTAGTCGCCGCCCGCCTCCGCGTCCGCGTCGTTCTGCCCGAACTTCACCCTGATGCTGCCGCTGCCCTACGGCCAGCACGCTCTTCCTCTTGGACTTCTGGCACGCCTCGGAGATCATCATGTCCACCTTGACCAGCGCGCCCTGGCCCTCGCCCTCGGCCGCCACCACGGGCCACCTCAGGGCAGGGCTCTGGTGCACCGAGACCACGGCCTCGTCCAGGAGACACCGCCGACAGCCAGAAGTCCCTTGGGGTCGTAGATGTCCAGAGGGGTGACAGAGCTGTCACTGAACTGGATCCAAGTGCTTACCACGGCTTCCTGCAAGGACAGGGACATGGTCAAACACAGCTTCTGACATGGTTAAACACGGCTTCCTGCAGGGACAGGGACACGGTCAAACACAGCTTCTGACATGGTTACACACAGCTTCCTGCAGGGACAGGGACATGGTCAAACACAGCTTCTGACATGGTTAAACACGGCTTCCTGCAAGGACAGGGACATGGTTACACACAGCTTCTGACATGGTTAAACACGGCTTCCTGCAAGGACAGGGACATGGTCAAACACAGCTTCTGACATGGTTAAACACGGCTTCCTGCAAGGACAGGGACATGGTCAAACACAGCTTCTGACATGGTTAAACACAGCTTCCTGCAAGGATAGGGACATGGTTACACACAGCTTCCTGCAAGGACATGGTTAAACACAGCTTCTGACATGGTCAAATACAGCCTCCTGCAAGGACAGGGTGATGGTTAAACACAGGTCTCTGTCACAGACATATTTTATGAAAAAATCCTCTCGACGGGATTTTTTCTGCTGAGAAGCTGAGAGGCCTCAGAAACGAAATGCAAACAGTAATTATCTCCTGCTGTGGAATGCAACAGGTGCATCTGGGATTGGTCCATGTGAGTTGTTTCTGCTTGATGACCAATCACAGTCCAGCTGTGTTGGGACTCTGGCCAGTCACAAGATTTTATTATTATTCCATTCCTTTCTTTGCTGGCCTTCTGACGAAATCCTTTCTTCTATTCTTCTAGTATACTTTTAACATATAATTTTCTTTTAATATATATCATATCATAAAATAATAAATCAGCTCCTGAAACATGGAGTCAGGATTCTCATCTCTTCCTCCATCCTGGGACCCCTGTGAACAGCACCACAGGCCTGCAGTAAATCAGCCCAGCCCACTGCAGCCCATCCATCTCCCAGCTGGAGGAAACAAGATTGTGCACTGCACTGAAAACAAACCAAGCCTCGACTGATGGGGCACTAAACTGCTCACATTCGTCACTAAGGGTTCCACTGTTACTCTCCCTGCAAATGTTTTGCACAAGGATAAAGAAAATTATTGATACGAGATGTCTTTATCACCCAAGTGCCCATTAGCAAGGTACAATTTTACAAGCTCTGTAAGGAAAGTCATTCCTGTGGTACAAAAGCCAAAAGAGGCAAATCACAGAAATTACCAGAAGCACTTGACAGAACACTTATTTCCCTCATGTAACACATGCACAGGTGTCATGAGGAGCTGTCAAATTAAGGCATAAGGATCTTAGCAGGAGTAAGGAGCTACTGCAGGATCTTGGAAATGGCTGGAGCAGAAGATTCATCTGAAAGACAAAACCTCACAGAACAATTGCCATTTTGCTGGAGAAAGGTTTGTTTTAAGCAAAACACACTTTATCCTTGAGGTAATTAAAAAGTCCACCAAATTTCAGTGTCAAGAAGAGGACAGGGATTCTGGCATGATGTCTGCAATAAAGATACAAATGGCCTTGATTTAATTGGTCTGTCTTTGTGCTCTGCAGGTAGCACTGTCAGAAGTCATCATTAGAAGCAAACACAAAGCCAGAGGTCAGCCCTCTGCCATGTGAAATCCCATCCAGATGACACAGATATTTACTTCTCCACTTCTCAATTGCTTTCTTTGCAGGGCATTTCTTTAATTTTTCATTTGTTCTGTGCCTTGCCTGCGTAGCCAGCAGACGGCCAGGCAGATTGCCAGAGTGCAACTTCCCACAAAAGTGAAGTTCTTTCCTTCCCACACTCCAACCACAAATGGCTCTAATAACTTCACACTTGGGTACATCAGAACAACTGGGCTGAAAAACCAGCACTGGGGAAAAACATTGCCACCCTGTTAATGTCCACTCATAATACAAATTTACAACTTAATATGGTTTTCAATTGGCTGCAATTTGTTATGCTATGGTTATAAACAAAGAGAATTGCTGCCCTCCCAGTTGAATTTAAAGCTTTTCAATGAAAACAGCAAGGGGCATTTAGCTGGGCAGAAGCTTGGGCCATACTGAATATTTGATTTCCAAAGCACTATCAGCAAGCACTTGAGGGACTGAAAGAAGAAAAATAAGTTGTGGCACAACAGGAAAGAAGGCAAAGTTCTTGGTGATTCAAATTTACTTCAAAGAGCTGAAACGGAGCCAGGGTAGCTCAGAAGCTGGGAAGGGTGAACTGCATAAGGAAATTAAAACATCTGATCCTTCATTAGAGAAACAACCCCGAAATGAGTGAACAAACACAAAGCTGCAGGGCACAGCTCCAATTTCTATCACAGAAATCTATAGCAGAGCAACCCCGGTCAGAGGAAAGCAAAGGGGTTTTTAATGGGTATGTGCAGAGAGAAAAGGATTCACCTCCTCAGGCAATTCAGCATCCTGCTGCCTCCCTTCTCCCCAAAACAAGGTCAGCCTCATGTGCCACTGGGGCAGCACACTGGCTTTGCACCAGCCTGAGCCAGGCAAAACGCCAGCATCAGTTCCATCACACCAGCACTGCCTGCCCTCCTCTGCAGAGCAGGGGGAGAAAATAAATTCCTGCAGGACTTTGTTCAGGTGGGGCTGGAAATGATGGCACCTGTGCCCCTGCCCAGCTGGAACTGGCACAGCTCCACACCCCTACCAGGGACTCACCTCACTGAACCCTCTGTGCATTCGGACAAAGTTGCCACCAACTTCAAAGCAACTTTTATTGTTTATGCCACTGCTCTACAAATCTGCATTCCTGGTTTTATGAAGCAGAGACAGAGAAAAATGGGATGGCAGTCAGCTGAAATTTGCAGGCACACTTTGTGATTTACTGCAGGTAACAGAGGTGTGCACTGGCTTAGCCATTATTTTCTACCAGCATTGACATTTTTTATTTCCAAGAGAACGTTTCTTCATAGGAGGAACCAATTTTTTCCACAAAACAACATTGTCATGCCCATACTATGGACAACATTAATTAAAAGGGAAAGAAAACAAATGAGAGAAAGAGGGAGAGAGTTTAAAATCCTGCCAAAATACGTTGTATCAGACCAAATATTCTATTTGGCAAGAGATCATTTCCTCTCATTCACATCATTAAAGGAAAGCCAAAGGCAGGGCAAGGAAGTGAATTTCCCAAATGATTATAAATTCTGAGAAGCTAAAACGAAAAGAAGAGACAAAAAGGAAATGATTTAGTGCCATGTCCTTCAAGGAGCTGTTTCTGCAAATCCTGTGTACCACATCAATAAATCCCCTCCAAACCTCTGACAAGGTCCTCCAGTTACTGTCACAAGATGAAGATGGATTGGAGCCTTCTCACCTGCCAAGCTGCTGCCCCTCGTCTCCTGCCCCCAACACTGAGGTGACAAATGCTTGTGCCCTTTAATTACCAAGCACAAACAAAGGGTGGAGGGATTATCTTGCTTTCCAGCCTGTATTTCCCTCACTTTCCCTCTCTCACACACACAGAGTGACCACAGGGACACATCAGTGCCAGGGCTGCCCCAGAGCAGGAGGATCTCAGTGCTGAGATGTGGAGTCACAGAATGCTCATCAGGCCATGCCACTGACAGCAAAATCCAGCCCAGAGATGTAGAAACTGCTTCCCACAAGCACTGTTGATTACCACCAGGCTTTCCTTAAGCACAGAAAAAACTTCATCAGGACATCTTCTGTCTAACCTTTCCCTTGTGCCTTTGCTGCTCTCTGCCCCCATCACAGGTGTATTTTCACCTCTTGTCTGGGGCAGTTCCACCACCTTTCCTGGCCTTGAATTACACTGTGGCTTATCAGTCCAAAGATACCATTTGATAAATCTTCTTGGACAAACTGGTTGCATTTTAGAGAATCCTGCTGCTTAGAAACACAGATCAGGATATTTGATTTTATTCCATGCTCAGAATAAAGTGGCCTTTTAATGGTCTCCACTCACTACAGCACAAATAAAAAGTATTTGTGAATAAGCCCTCAATTGCTGGGGTCAGCTGCAAGGGTCCTGGAGTGAGGCAGGACATCAGAGGGAAGAAATGGTTGGCTCTGCAGAAAACAAATACATCCCTCCCTCAATAAAGGCAAAGGAATATTGTTCTCAGCAGCTTCTGCTAGCCCAGCTCTGATTGCTCTGTCTGGGGACTTCAATGCTGGAATGGATTTCCCCAGCAATGTTATCACATGAAATATCAAAGTATTACATGTGCATTTATTTTTAAGCCTGTGGCTTGTGTAGTAAAAATTGGGCTCGATTGTTATGATGTGGAAATGAGAGCAGCCAAGACTCAGATCTTAACTCAAACCATGCATTCCCCACTGGGGCTTTCTCTCTCTCTCCTTTTTGTCCAATCTGCTCATGTGACATTCCTTTCCAGTGGGAATTTGCTTGTATTTGCAAGGGAAGAATTCAGATTCTTATCCAACAATGCATCCCTTCTCCCTTTCCCATGCTGCTGAATTCCTTTGTCATTCCTGAGAGCCACTCCATTGTCAGCTTAAAGCAGATTTAAATACAATTTGGGTGTAACTCCCAGTGCCAGGATGGGGCAGTGAACCCACACCACAACAATACTGCTAATATCTGTTATAAGATATAAATACAATTTGGGTGTAACTCCCAGTGCCAGAATGGGGCAATGAACCCACACCACAACAATACTGCTAATATCTGATATAAGATATAAATACAATTTGGGTGTAATTCCCAGTGCCAGGATGGGGCAGTGAACCCACACCATAACAATACTGCTAATATCTGATATAAGATATAAATACAATTTGGGTGTAAGCTCCACTGTCAGGATGGGGCAATGAACCCACACCACAACAATACTGCTAATATCTAAGATATAAATACAGTTTGGGTGTAAGTTCACTGCCAGGATGGGGCAGTGAACCCACACCACAACAATACTGCTAATATCTAAGATATAAATACAATTTGGGTGTAAGTTCACTGCCAGGATGGAGCAATGAACCCACACCACAACAATACTGCTAATATCTGTTATTGACTGTGAGGGGTCAGTGAATTCTCAGGAAGGCCAGGATGAAGCAGACCATGCAGAAGGCAGGGCCAGGGCAATGATCCCACCCTGTTCTGCTGCCCAGGGGTGCTGGGCACCCTCCCCTCCCAGAGAATGAGAGCAGGCACTGCACCTGGGGAACACCAGAATGGCTTGGACAAAGCACCAACACTGCTCTTTATCCCTGAGAAAGTGTCTGCAGCTCCCCAGGAGCACTGAGAGATACTTTAATGCACAGAACTGTTTATTAAAGGCTTTTCTCTTCTTTCTTCACTGACCCATTTCAGTTCCTCAGCCCCATGCAACACCCTACATGACAGAAAAGCTGGATATGACTGTGAGTTCCCCTGCAGAGCCAGCTGAGCTTTGAGAGTCCTTGAAGCTCACTTAGATCAGAAAACATTCAAACACTGTAGGTTTTCTTTTGTTTACATTTTGGAGAAGCCTTTAGGATGACAAAGTTGATTTAACAACCATCAGCAAGCCAAATGGAGCAGCCTTCCTACCTGAGCAGATGGCCTCCAGAAATAGATTACTCACAGCTAGAGTCTCCAAATTTTCAGAAAACACTTCATCTTTGATATTTAGAAGTTGGTCAACCCGTGTCTATTTTTAGGCACCTAAATCACTGATCCACTTTTCAGTGCCAATGAGCTCCCTATTGATTAAAAAATAACACATGGGCTCAGCATCCCTCAAGGCCACCTTGTCACAGCAGGTAATTAGTTGCTCAGCTATAGATAAAGGTATCTAACTTAAAGCATCCAAGGTGAAAAAATATTGGCTTATCCTCTTTAGAATGCTTTGTATTTATGGAGGAACTGCCAGCTTTTCAGGGCTTGTGCTTTGGCTGCTTTGTGCTGTGTGGGCAGACAAGGTGTGGTCATTAGAACTGAGGTAATCCACTCATTATGGTCACTGAAAAAAAGCCACAGCAAAAATTCTGATTTTTGTTTTTCAGTTGCATCAGTGAGGTTTACATGAGTTACTGGGGCCTTTTTATAAACTTGCTTGAGAGGAAAAGACACACTTAAATTATGAAGTCCTCACAGTGTTCAAGTACAGGCTTAGTCCTGGGCTGTCTCCTTGAAAAAACCCTCTTTCAAAAGGGCTTGATTTTCAGCAAACACTCAGCATTTGCCTTCAGAATTCCAGCTCAGGCAGGATCTCAGCTGATGCACTCCAAATCATGAGTCACTTCTTGCAAAATTTAGCCACAAACATTCCCACATTTGCATTAATTTTTTCTAAGGGAAAGTGACTTAAATGTTATATCCTTCATTCAAGCTGCAATGAAAGGAAAAGATGTCTGTGTCTCTATAGGTCACTCCTACCCCATTTCCTTCCATTCATTTCCCAGTGAAATCTATTCCTGTCTTGTTTTTGGTGATGGAGATGCCCTGCTCAGAACCAGGGCCTGACCTGTGTCAGCCATGTGCCACCCTCAGCAACCTGAGACTGTCTGCAGAGCAGCAGCAGCTTAAACCAAACATTTCACCAAAATCATTTCTCAACTCAGATGCTGGGAGAAATAATTCCAACCCAAACAATATTTACAGGTTTTGGCTGTTCTGTTTGACTTCCTAACGTGCCAGTTTCAGTGTCATACAGTGACATGTCACATCACATTGCCACGCCACAGACAGCAGGAGGGGGCACAGGGGGCACCCCTGGCATCATCTGCCTTAAGCTGGTGCTGACAAATGTCTCTGCATACTCAGGACAGACCATGCAGAGATCTGAGAGGCTGACAGTGGCACTGGGCAGCCTCTCCAGACCCACAGGCTCCTCTCTCTGCAATCACAGCCACAGCTCTTCCAGGGCTGCTGCAGGACTGGGGCTGCCCTGTCCCACAGGACAGGATTGGCTCAGGACTGCTCCAGTTTTTGTTTCCACAGTCTTTGTCTGAAGTCAGTGTGCCAGATGTGGTTTCTAAGCCCTGAAGAAGGGTATAAATGGGTTAATTACATAAGATTCTTATGTTTACAGGATGCAACAAATGGAACAGATGGGCAGCGTGCCCTTCTAGTTTGGACATTTCCCTGTCACTAAGTTATAAAACAAACTAGATTATTTTTATGTTCCAGAAAATTAGGTAGCAATAATCATGAAAATGGGCCGTAAAACTTGACTTAGATCTCTCCCTATCTATGTGAGAGGAAAAATGCAGTAGCTGTGGACAGATTTAACTGCATAGTCCCCAGTCCCAACCCTCAAACCAACTGACCAAGGAAGAATGTTCCAGTGCTGACCCTTGGGTTTATTCTGGGCCAGAGTGAGTGTTTGACTTGACCTGGTGGTGTTCTCCAATCTTCTTTTCCAGAGAGGTTGTGACCTGAGAGAAGCTGTTTGAATGACCCCCTTTAGAGAGATGGGAATTTGCTGGCTTAAATAAGATCAGCACATGAACTGGGTGATGAATTCCCCAAAATCCACATGAAAAATAAAAGGAGAGATGAGCCTGGCAGTGTGTCATGGCTCCAGGAGGGAAAAGAAATGGATGTGGCCATCTTCTGCCTCTATTTTACAGCTCTTGGAGATTTGAAATTGTGACACACAGAGCTCTGTGCTCTCCAGAATGGAAAACAAGCAAACCAGGATCACTGTCCAAAAACTGCCTGTGCAGTGAAAACAACAGGTTCATTAGCTACAGAAAGTATTAAAACTGCAAACAGCATAAACTTCAGTGCAGTTAGAACTTTTACTGCAGACTGAAGTCCCTCTTGGAAGGGAAGAAATGACAAAGCAATTCCAGAGTATCTGTAGGAAAAAGCAATTAACATGGACATGGATTACACCTGAAGCCCAAATCCTAAACTGGCTGTGAATTCTCATCTGTACTTTGCCCTGATAAAGCCCTGGCCCATCCCAGAAGGCAAACCCAGTAAGCCCAGAGTGCACATTACCTGCTTGGGAGTGTGAAGCAGTTCCTGGGCAACGGCTGTGGCCACGATGGCCCTGCTGGTGGCTGCACTGGGCTGCAGGAAGAGAGAGAGCCCAGACACCAGCTGCACCCCGAGGTCTGTGATGGTCACTTTGTCATCCAGCACAGTCACTGTCTTCTCTGCCAGGATGGAGTCAGACAGAGGAGACAGAACCTTTGGAGAAACACAGAAGAATCAATTTAGGCAAAGGCTGATCAATTGATAAAACCTTTCTTAAGGTCATCGTCCCTCCTTGTCTCCAAAGCTTTAGCACAGAAATGAAGAGCACAGGAAAGGCAGTCTGATTTCATTAGCAGGGTCAGAGAACCTGAGTGGAGAGGCTGTGGCTGAGAACCATCCCAGACTGGGAGCTGTCCTGTCCCAGTTGTGTTATTTGCATTATTTCAGCACGAGAGTGGATTTAAAATTCTCCTGTTACTCTGTCTTCCCATGAGGATGAGCTCATTAAAGCTCCCAACTGCTCCAAAGGGAGGTTACCAGCCTAGGATTTGTCCTTCCTTTCTTGGCCTGGAAATTCTGTTCCTGCAGCTTTTTCTGTTTCTGATGGAACACCAAGCCAGTAAAACATCCTTCCCTTAGCTGAAACTACAGGCCATGCTGCTCCTTTCAGGGACTGCAGCCAGCTCATGCACATGCTGCCCTCCCCACCTTCCTCACAGCCACACACATCAGCTCTGTCACCCTGTATGCACAGGTTCAGCCAGGATTCCCACGTGTAAGCCCAGAGATCATCCCGTGGGCACAGCAGGAGTGGCACAGCCCACGCCAGCCCTGCCCAGGGCTGTACCTGCATGGTGGTCATGCCCACTTCACGGCCCACCAGGATCCTGCCCTCCTGCAGCCTGGCAACGTGCGGGTCCTCCAGCTTCATGAAGTCCCTGACCAGGTCCGTGATGTCAAAGTGCCAGTCCGAGCCCAGCAGGTAGCTCAGCTGTCCCCAGGGCCCCGAGTCCTCGGCCACGAACTGGGTGAGCACCCTGACCATGGCGTGCTGGTACTGCAGGGTGCAGCCCCTGCCCCTGCGCTCGTCCTCGTCCTCGTCGTCGCTGTCCCGCGTGGGCCTGGGGGCAGGAGAGAGCACAGCATGGAGAAACATTCCCAAAGCATCCTGAAAATAACACTGGAGTGCTGATGGAGAGTGCCCCTCAAACAGAGCCCTCCCCTCTGCATCTCTGGACTGTGCATGTCCACCTCTCGTGATGGAGGACCACACCACAGCAGAGTCCCCTTTCCATCTGACCACACCACAGCACTGAGCCCCCTTTCCATCTGACCACACCACAGCACTGTGCCCCCTTTGCATCTGACCACACCACAGCACTGAGCCCCCTTTCCATCTGACCACACCACAGCACTGAGCCCCCTTTGCATCTGACCACACCACAGCACTGTGCCCCCTTTGCATCTGACCCACACACAGCACTGTGCCCCCTTTCCATCTGACCACACCACAGCACTGTGCCCCCTTTCCATCTGACCACAACACAGCACTGTGCCCCCTTTCCATCTGACCACACCACAGCACTGAGCCCCCTTTGCATCTGACCACACCACAGCACTGTGCCCCCTTTCCATCTGACCACACCACAGCACTGTGCCCCCTTTCCATCTGACCACACCACAGCACTGTGCCCCCTTTCCATCTGACCACACCACAGCACTGTGCCCCCTTTTCACCTGACCACACCACAGCACTGCACCTCCCAACAACACTCTGCCAGGGCACCTCACCAGAGTCCCACAGTGTGTTTTGCTGCCCAGGACACACACATGCTCAGAGGTCCCACAAGTTTTACAGCTTTATTTTATCTGCAGATGCCCAGTGCAGAGCTGTACCAGCTCTGCTGCCCCTCAGGGCAAGAGGCAGCATTTTGGGAGCACTCCTTTCACAAATCCCACCAGAAAAGCAGTGACTCCAACTCACCTTTTGTTGGAAACCACGGGGACTCGCCAGCCTTTGATCTGGCTGAGCTCAGTGTCAGAAATGTCGATCTGCAGGGGCAGGCGTGGCACCCACACCGTCATCTGCAGGGGGGCACTCAGGTACTGGTAGGTGAAGTTCACCAGGGCGTTCACCTTGCCTTTCATCTCCTTGCCGTTGACAAAAACGTAGTCACACCTGTCAGAAACCTGAGAGGGGGAGGAGAAAAGGTGATCACTGTGGTAAAATGAGCTCCAGGTGTCACCCTGGCAGCTCAACCCCAAACAAACAGCAGAGGCTCCCCTCTGTGTGTGTTCATGATGGCCTGGTGCAGTAGGAGCAGCTGAACACAAAGGCCCTCCCTGGCTCAGGACTCAACGTGCTGGAGATGCCCAAGGGCTGGATGCTGGTTGTGAAGCCTGCAGTTGATTTTCTGCAATGCAGTGAGCTCCAAACTGATGGCAGGGCTGGGGAATCCTCAATGAGCAAAGCTCTTCCCAGCTTGGTCAAGAGGAGCCCAGCAAACCCAGACTGGGCTCCACAGCAACCAGTCAAAGCTCTGCCCTGAACTCGACCTCCATCAGGGGTGATGCTGCTTTCAGCACTGGCTCTGCAGTAGATTTCACCCACTGAAGAGTAACAGAAGTCATTTCCTCTGCAATAAACATTATCTGTTTGTAAATGTTTACATTTTGATTAAAGCTGTAAAGTATTTCTAAACACTACAGTAGATTTATCATTAATATGTAAATGCTGTCCTGGAATATAAGCAAGCATTATCATAGCCATGTAAGAGTTATATCAGTAATCACTTCTTTAATCAGTGTTGTAATTTACAGACCATTGAGTTTTCTCATTTATTATGTTACTGAGTACTAGTGATAAAATCACTCCTGGATATATAAATCATTAAGAGAGATGCAGATAGTATGAAGTGACTGCATGTGATAAAGTCATTGTCATTTCTATTCCTAAAGGTGTCATAAATGTCTGGGGAAATCCAGTGGCACATTAATCATGCATTAAGTGGTGAGCAATGGGAGCTGTTACATTACTAAATGAGCTGGTATGTCTGCAGAAATTAACAGCAGAGCCAGCAGATCCCAGCTCCTGCTCTCGCTCCCATCCTGTCAGAATTCTATTTCATCACCCCTAACGAGCACTGGTAATGGTGGAAATGCATCTCCCACCTGAACACGTATTTATACTATCATCTGCTCCTTCCACCCATTCCCAACACCGTTTTGTTCAAATGAGGATTATCAGCTGGCAGTGCTGGTGTCCCCAGACTATCCCAGCAGATGGATGCCCTCTGTGGGCACGGATGCAGGAGCTGAACTGCTCCCAGTCTGGCACACCACATTTGTATCCTCTCCTGGGTTTAGGCCCTGCTCATATTCTGGTAAAATATTTGATGATGAGATTGCAAAAAGAAACTTCAGAGAACATAATACAAACATTTCTGTGCCTGGCTGCCTCAGAGGGTTATGCTCCAACAGCTCTGTTGACTGAAGCACTGCCACTGCTGCAGTACCTGACCCATCCCTCCCTTCAGGCTTCTCCCTCAGAGCACCTGAGGCCGGTTTGAAAGCCTGAAGGGGGCAGAAACATCTTCATTGCAGCACTCTGAATGCCATGGCCTATTTTTCCATCCATTAGCTCGAATGGCAATACAGGACCAGGTTTAGCTCACACCAGGCTGTTTCAGAATGTCTGTTTGATCAAATCTAAAAGCCCCGTGCAGCAGAGGTCACGAGGAACCCAATGATATGTGAATATCCCATATAACACCAGGCAGTAACTCAGATCACACCCCTGGATGGGCTGCTCGTTCTGTCTGTGCTGTCTGCATCAGCCTCACCTGGGACAGGAACCTGGAACTGTTTCTCATTAACCAGCCCCAGCTGCAGGCAAGCAAGGGCTGCATGCCAGGAGTGCCAGCCCAGGGATGTCCCAGGGACACTCAGCCCCGTGTCTGAGCTGCTGCTGTCCTTCCTAGGTCTGGAACATTCTACAGAGCAGCTTCAGACAAAGCTCCTCAGCCTTCCCTTCCTTGGAGCAGAAGAGTTTGAGAGGTTTGTCAGCAAAATCTCACTGAACTCTGCTTGGAGCCACAGCCAGGGCTGTCCTGATGCTGGTCCCACCCCACTCATTTCTGTGCAGTTCAACCCAAAGACAAAGTGAACTTTCTGGTTTATGCTCATTTATGCATTGTGCAAACCACTTGCACGTGCTGGTAAAAGATTTCTGACAACATACTGGTCAGACTGGCCCAGATGTATGATCTTATATTGTCTAAAGCTCAGTATTGTCAGGAACTGCCCAAATCTAACTGTTGGGGAAAGAAAAAGAATAACAATAGCAGCAAAACTGCAATTCCAGCATGGCTCTGGGCTGAGATCCAATCTCCATCTGCATTTGGAAATGTGCTACAAGCCTCTGTGGCTATGCCACAAACAAATGGCTCAACAAGTCCATCCAGCATCCCAAGGAGGTGGCTGAGCAGCCACCACAAAGCCTTTCCAACTGCTCCAGGTTGGTATTTATTACTGGACATGCATCAGCAGCACTGGCAGGTCTTTAGGAGCTGCATTGTGGAAAACATGATTCTCCTGCCCAAGAACAAGCATTGCTCATGTCCCTGCACTGCTGCTCTTCTGCTCCTGTGCTGCTGAGAAAGAGGCAGCAGGAGAGAGGAGAGGAAAGGAGGAGCAAAGCTCAGGCTGTATTGCAGCCCTGTAACTCTGTGTGCATTTTAATTCCTCCCAGGCACCCACCCTGGCAGCATCATCCATCACTCCAACACTTCCCAACCTATGCTGTGATCCCAGGGTGGGTCAGCTCTGTGTTCATGGCTCTCATCCCCAGGCAATGCTCAGGCACAGCAATTCCAGATTTACTGTTCCAGAGCAGCACACCTCAGCTGAGCTCAGCCACAGCAGAGCAAAACCAGAGCAGGGCCATTTGCCCTCCTCACCCTTCCCTCACACACTGTCACTTAAAAAATCACTGAACAAGGTTCCTCAGCCTCAGGACAGATGCAGATGGACTGACTGCTCCAATTGACAGCCCCAGCAAGCCCTGGTAGGCTCTGCCTTGCTGAGCAGATCCCCTCACAGAAAAAGGGAACAGGATGTGTGGTGCCTCAACAGCCCCCAGCTGAGGCTAAGTAAGGTGGAAATAACATCCCAGACAACCCAGACAACCCAGACCTGCAGTGACTCAGGGCAGGCTTGGCTGCACTGCCTGGATCTGCTCTCCTGGATGGAAACAGGGCTGGGGGGACAACAAAGGCAATGGCACATGGAGCCATGGAGGAAGGACAGAAAGCAGACTTTTTTAAAAAATGTATCACATTAGAACTCAATTTATTTTCATTAAAAAGGTATATTTATTGAAGAGTTCTTGATAGACAGAAGTGCTTTTCTGTTTGCCTCCAGGCTTTGGCAGCATTCTGGAAGGTCAGGGAGCAGTGCAGGGACAACCCCTCAGCTCTGGGTCTGCCCACTCCAGGGCAAGAAAGTTTCTAGGAGAAGCTGGAGGCTGTGAGCACTGATGTGTCTCTCATCTGCTGTAGTATTTATGCTTTTACTATGAAAACATCCTCCCTCTGAAAGTGCTTTTTATCTCTGCCATCAGGAGAAGTGAGCAATGATGAAGGGAAAGCCTGCTCAGCCACCACCTTTAAGTGATTGGGTTTTTTCTTTCCTGCTTAGCAGATCAGCAAGAAGTTTTGCATTTTAAAGAGCTCTCTGATGCTATTTCAGCAGTTTCTTTCATTATTAAGCTGCATTCAGCTACTTTTCCCTTTTTTCTATTTTCCTAACTTCTTTCTCCAGATTAAAACTAAAATAAAGAAGCAGACAGCAAAGCCAGGGCTAAGCACAGTTCCCTGGAGGCTTCCTCTTTGTCTTTTTCCTGGCATTATATTTTTGTGCCCCCTTGTAACAAAGGCCATTGCCTTTCCAGATGACTTGGACAGATTCTCTGTAACAAATCACATTTTATTGAGCTGACAGAGAAAACTGCTGCCTGGAAATGAAGAGAGCCCCTCCTGGATGGTCCCTGTGGCACTCTGAGCTGGGGAGGCCATCCCAGGTGGGCTGCAGTGAATGTAAAGGACATTCCTGGAACTGTCACCAGCCCCGTGCAGAAGCTCTGGGGGTCCCTCCACTTCCCATTTCAGATGAAGTTTTGATCCCACCATGACTCTGCACTGCAGGAGCTGCTGCAGGTCACCACAAAGGCTGGGACAAGGACACCCAGCCACACAGGGGCTGCTGGCACCTTGGGGAACACTGGGTTTGCCAGGCTAAATCCCACTACACCCTCCTGAGAAATCTCCCTTCAGTTTTAGAAAGACAAATTTCATGTCAAGCACAAGCTAAGGCAGCCTTTCAAAGGATGGAGAACTCAAGGCACTGGTTTGTGCCTGTGGTACACAGGAGTGGAGAGAATGACAACTGTGAAACCCAAACATAAATGAGTGGTTGCCCCTGTGAGCCTGCTCTGGTCCAAGCTGGTTTATTCTCCAGTGGATTTCACCTCTGGAGGTACCAGCCCAGCTCAGAAGGACAGAAAGAGAAGTTCTCAATGCAGCAATGCTGTCAGGTTTATGGAGACTGAAAAACTGGGAGGTATCAGTCCATTTTCTAGGTGTCTGTGTGGTTTTAGGACTGAAATGGGGAGATGTGGTTACAGTGGATGTCCTGCTTGTATTCATCAGGTTCACATCTTGCATTTTTGTCTGTAAACCCATTTACCCATTTCTGTTATACTAATGTAAATGTTGCTAACATATTCAAAGGTTACATAAATGTTTAAATATTTATGACAGCACTTCTGTGAGCAGAGAGCTTTTTCCAGTGCCTCTTAAAGGAATCTCAATTTCAGTGAAAAAAAAAAAATAAATTACAGGATAATCAGCAAAGAATAGTGGTGTTCAGCACTTTTGATCCTTGTGCTCAGCTCAGTGCCATCACTCTGGCACACCAGGAAGGCACCTGGAGCTCATCAGGTCAGGCTCTGGGAGCAGCCACTCATTGCACTGAGGAGCACAGAGCTCCAGGATCACTTACTCACCACAGACCAACAGGTCATTCACAGGAAATATTAGGCTGTGATAATTCCACACACTTTTTTTGGATATTCATGTCCTTGCTATAGAATTTCTCCCAAGATTCCCTTTTAACAAGGTGCTCTGTAGAAAGGGAATTATCCTCTATTAAATTCTCCAGGTTTTGAAAGAGAGACTCTGTGTGGCTGTCCAGCCTTGATTCCAATTAAACACCACGGTCTCACACAAAGGAAATCCTCTGCCACAGGAACATTAGGCTTCCCAAGAAGGATTTCAATGCCTGGCTGCATAATCCTGAATAATCACTAACCCAGTGGAAAACTGAAGCTGTCTCAAGGCCCACAGTACTCATTTTTACAAATTAAACTGTTTAAGTCTGCTAAAAGTTAAAGCTTCAGACCTGAGCTCCTCCATGCTGTTATTTACAGCTTTGTGGCAATGTCAGAGCAGCCTTGAGAATGGAAAAACCTCCATTGCAGGGGCTGCTAATTGCTCCAGAGGCTGCACTCCCAGGGCCACCCCAGGCTCCCAGGGCCACCCCAGGCTCCCAGGGCCACCCCAGGCTCCAATGGCCACCCCTGGCTCCCAGGGCCACCCCAGGCTCCCAGGGCCACCCCAGGCTCCAATGGCCACCCCAGGCTCCCAGGGCCATCCCAGGCTCCCAGGGCCATCCCAGGGCCACCCCAGGCTCCCATGGCCATCCCTGGCTCCCATGGCCATCCCAGGCTCCCAGGGCCACCCCAGGGCCACCCCAGGGCCACCCCAGGGCCATCCCTGGCTCCCAGGGCCATCCCTGGCTCCCAGGGCCACCCCAGGGCCACCCCAGGCTCCCAGGGATGCAGCTGGAGCTCAGGAGGAGCAGCCAGAGCCCTCCAGCTGCACAGAGGCACACACAGCCCTGCAGGCTGGCAAACCTGGCACTGCAGAGGCTGGGTTTGCTCACATCAGCACAGCAATAGCCCCAAGAGCCCTTTCCAGCTGTGACCCCCCAAAGAATGAGTCTGCTGGTGGGACAGATGAGGAACAATTCCCAGTGTGGCACAGGGAGCAGGGCAGCAGTGCCTGCATGAGCTGCTTTCAGCTGCACCCCTCAGAATGAGCAGCCTGCAGCTCTCACAGGCACCCAGGGCTGGGTGCTGCTGGGGCTGGGTGCTGCTGAGAGCTGCACACACCAGAGTGGAGACAGTGCTCAGGACAGGTAACACAGACCCGATAGTAATACAGATCCATCAGTAACAGATCAGTAACACAGACCCATCAGTAGTAACCCAGTGGATCCAGTCCCCAGGTGAGGCTCCCAGCAGTGCCAGCACAGCACAGGGATGGAGCCCTGCACAGCAGAGCTGGGGAACACCAGGGCCATGCTCTGGGTGCACTCTGGGCTCTCTCTGCTGAGCAAGGGCTGCACTTTCAGTATCAGCAGCCAGATTAGCAAAACTAAGCAGAAAGCCCCCAAAGCAAGAGAGCTTTTCTTAGGGCAAAGGCTGTACATTATCTAATCTCATTACAGAGATTTCAGAGGCAGCCTTGCAGAGCAGCAGCAGTACATTTAACTCACTGAATATCATTCACCACGACAGAACTGAGAGAGTAAAAGGGGCACAGAATGCCAGCTGGGACTGGAGGGCATCTCTTTGCTCCCAAATGCCCAGCTTCTGAGGCTGAGCTGTGCTGTGCTGAGCCACAGGAGCTCTCTGCAGCTCACATTATCACAGAACCCCAAATCTGCCCTGCTCTGTGCACTCTCCAGTCGAGCAATTTCTGGAAATGGGGACAAACAGAGAGCTTGGCTCCTGCTCACTGGGGATGTGGCAGCCCGTATTTGCAGCATGGCCCCAGATATCCTGCTTGGCAAGGCAGGATCCCAGGGTGGAATCACTTTTAATTCCATCTCACAGTTCGGGCAGTGGTTGTGCATTTCCATCACAGTGTTTGTCATCCCTTAACTCAGTGTGTATCCACAATGCACAGACTCACAGTGAGTGAACTACAACCAGGGGCAGAAAAGCAAAGCAGAATCAAACCATCCTCTCCTCTGACTGCATTCATCAGGTCTGGAGCAAACTGACCATCCTCCCATCACACCTGGCACAAGACTGGTGTTGCTTCTCCCATTTCTTTTCCCAGTCTTGGTGTTGGAGCTTTGGAGGGGATTCTGAAGCACTTTCTGTGGAACTCGAGGTGCTGTTGTTGTGATTTTTCACCTGGGCTGTACTGGCTCTCATCAGAGAGAGCTGGGTGTGGCACAAGAAAAGGGAGGGAAGTCTGCAAGGATACAGTCCAGAAGTTTCTTCAGCTGCCCTTGAAACTTCTGCCTATGATGTGAAGGCAAGGTATTTACAACTTGATTGTGAATGTATCTCAGCCCGTGCCCATTCTGAGTCTCAGCTCCCACAGAGGGAGCTGGGCTGGGGCTGCTGGGCTGGGGCTGCCCACTCCTGACAGAGCAGCTCCTGTGGGAGCTGCAGTCACTGCTGCCCTGGTTCTCTGCTGGCACTGACACAAGGCTGTGGTGAAGCTGCATTTCTGTAAAGCTCCTCTCAGGCTCTGCTGCTCTGCTGCATACATTGATCCCAGAAATCACAGCACTAGGGGAAGTATGGAGGAGGGCAAGGAGGTGGAGTTTCCATTTGTTATCCTGTTCAGAATGCAACACAGCACATTTGCCAGAAGAAAAACCTTCAAAGCCACAGGGCTTCAGAGCAGCAAAGCAATGGCATTTCCACGCTGTGACTTTCTCCCCTGTTTTAAAGGTGTTCAGTGTGACACAAGTGACTCTGTGTGCACACAGCATCAGGAGGGAAGGAGGAGCCTGCAGAGAGCCAGGCTGAGCCTTGGACCCACAGAGATGGAGCTGCTGCCTTGGACCCACAGAGATGGAGCTGGCCTGGACTCACAGAGATGCTGCTGTGAGTCCAGACATCTTTTCATGAAAAATCCTTTTCAAGAGTCGCAGACATCTTTTCATGAAAAATCCTTTCCTTAGGATTTTCCCTCCTGAGAAGCTGAGAGGCCTCAGGAACAAAATGTCACCAATGGTTATCTGCTGCTGTGGGATGCAACAGGTGAATCTGGGGTTGGTCTCATGTGGTTGTTTCTAATTAATGGCCAATCACAGTCAGCTGGCTGAGACTCTCTGTCCAAGACACAAACCTTTGTTATCATTCCTTTTCTAAGCCACCCTTCTGATGAAACCTTTTCTTCTATTCTTTTAGTATAGTTTTAATATAATATATATGATAAAATAATAAATCAGCCTTGTGAAACATGGGGTCAGATCCTCATCTCTTCCCTCATCCTCAGACCCCTGTGAGCAGGGTCACACTGCTGCCTTGGACCCACAGAGATGGAGCTGCCTTGGACCCACAGAGATGCAGCTGGTCTGGACCCACAGAGATGGAGCTGCTGCTGTCCCAGGGCTTTCAGGTTATTTTGGGAGTGTCAGTGGGAACTGCACTGGAGCTCCTCAGCTACTGAGCACAAACCTCCAGCCTTCAGGGAAGGGGATTGTTGTGTTCCTCACAGCAGGAACCACACCTGTGTGCAGGAGCCCAGAGCACAAAACAGCAGCAAAATCAGCAAAACCCACCTGAGCTGCAGCAGATGGCAAGGAGCCCCTGCATGCAACTGCAAGTGCCATTAATGCATCCAGACAGATGGATCCTATTGGTAAATTCCAGCTTGGCGAAATAAAATTTGGCTTTTGCTTCCTTTTTAGTGCTGTAATAAATTTTGGGTCCACTTTTAAAAGGTTGGACCAGTGTGTGAAGGTCTAGAGCACTCAAAGGCATTTAAAGTTCATGAAATCAGCTGTAAATTTGGAAATAAAGACTGGGAACTATGAGACAATAAAAGAAGTAAAAGGAGTAGCAGTCAGCACATTCAAACTGTGCACTGAGCTGCTCTGGGACCATGAGGATCACTGGGAAACTCTTACCTGCTATTTGCAGGTACATCTTAGACTCAAATTTCCACTGGGTTCTGTTACTGAGAACAATGTAATTCAGCCCAAATGAAGTAAAAATTAATATATATAAGCTTTGAGCTGATGGCCAATTGCAGTGCAGGGGCATTACCTACAAGCTCTGGACATGAACCATACAAAGGACATTTATTTGCTAACTAAATATTACAGGCCAAGTGCAGACAGACACTGAGCATCTTCAGCTTCTGGTCTCTCTGTCAGGTTTGGCTGAACGCAAATTATCAGGAATTCCACACAATTAAAAGCACACAAAAATATCTGCCTGAACCTCAAGATGATAACACCAGTAAGTATTAAATAGCTCTCAATAGCTCTCATCAAAAACTCCTTTTTGTTTTCCTAAGTTTGTGGTTTAAGGTAATTACAGGTAACCTGTAAACTCATGCACACAGCCCCTGTACCATGGGCGCTGCCCAAAAGACAAAATTTATGAAGATTGGATTTTATTTTTCAGCAGAAAGGTTACTCCCAACAAGGTCTCTACACCAGGTTTTCACAGAGGAAGACATTTCTAAAGAATTGAACATAAAAGCTTGATGGAGAATTTCAAAATGAATTAAGGATGAAAGGCCTCTGTGCTCATTTGAAGCTTTCTGAGTGCTTTTTAAAATCTGAACCAATTGAAGATGTCAATTTGCCTTGAACCCCAAACCACTTCCCCATGTAAAGAAAGAAATTTTGTGGAAACAAGAACATTCTAGATGGAAAAAAAAAAGAAAATGCCTTTTTCCCTCTAAGATGAGATAAGCAAACCTTTTTGTTCCAAGCACTTAAACTGAGCTGTGTTTTTCAGCCAGCTGTGTTTTACAGCAGTGGTGCCACAGCCACATCCCTCCAGAGGTTCTATATATTCCAAACACACAGGAGACACCTTCTCCCACCATCTGAGCAATTTCCAACCAGCCCTGAAGAGAGAGAAATTACACCTGAGAATGTCCCTGGCTGATCCCAATAAATGCTGTGTTCATCTCCAGTTATTTGTTCCACTTCAGCCTCAGAGTGCCCCAGGCAGGGGAGGCTCCTGCAGCCACTCAAGGTGTTCTGGTGCAAACATGGTTGGAAGGAACCCTTTTAGTGCAGGTAAATTACTCCTGCAGAACATAAGAGAAGAGCACAGCAAGGCCCCAAGTGCTAATCAAAGGACAGGGTGCTTCAGGAACACATTCTTCCCAAACAAGTGGCTGGAGGACTGCAGCAGCCCAGCCGTGGTTATTCCCAGGCTGTTTTCCTTTTTCCTGTGAAATGTGAAAGCCCAGGAGCCACTGGGTGGCAGGAACTTACTTTGATGACGTCCTCCCCGGAGGATTTGCACTCCACGGACTCAGAGATGTCTGTCACAGCACTGTTCTCCTCGATGGACACCACCTTGATGGGCACTGCCACCGTCCTGCCCGTCAGGATGGCCGTGTTCAGGATCTCTGTGTCCTGCGCAAAACAAAGCACAGCACTGCTCACACCAGCCTGGCTGAAAACCTCAGAACATCCCAGAGAGCACAGCACTGCTCACATCAGCCTAAGTGAAAACCTCAGAACATCCCAGAGAGCACAGCACTGCTCACACCAGCCTGGCTGAAAACCTCAGAACATCTCAGAGAGCACAGCACTGCTCACACCAGCCTGGCTGAAAACCTCAGAACATCCCAGAGAGCACAGCACTGCTCACACCAGCCTGGCTGAAAACCTCAGAACATCTCAGAGAGCACAGCACTGCTCACACCAGCCTGGCTGAAAACCTCAGAACATCCCAGAGAGCACAGCACTGCTCACACCAGCCTGGCTGAAAACCTCAGAACATCTCAGAGAGCACAGCACTGCTCACACCAGCCTGGCTGAAAATCTCAGCTCATCCCAGAGAGCACAGCACTGCTCACACCAGCCTGGATGGTTAAAGTGTCTCAGCACATCCCAGAGAGCACAGCACTGCTCACACCAGCCTGGATGGTCAAAGTGTCTCAGCACATCCCAGAGAGCACAGCATCAGCCTGGCTGAAAACCTCAGCTCATCCCAGAGAGCACAGCACTGCTCACACCAGCCTGGATGGTCAAAGTGTCTCAGCACATCCCAGAGAGCACAGCACTGCTCACACCAGCCTGGATGGTTAAAGTGTCTCAGCTCATCCCAGAGAGCACAGCACTGCTCACACCAGCCTGGCTGAAAATCTCAGAACATCTCAGAGAGCACAGCACTGCTCACACCAGCCTGGCTGAAAACCTCAGCTCATCCCCAGAGAGCACAGCACTGCTCACACCAACTCTGGGTGGTTAAAGTGTCTCAGCACATCCCAGAGAGCACAGCACTGCTCACACCAGCCTGGCTGAAAACCTCAGAACATCCCAGAGAGCACAGCACTGCTCACATTAGCCTGGCTGAAAACCTCAGCTCATCCCCAGAGAGCACAGCACTGCTCACATCAGCTCAAGGGGCTGAAAACCTCAGCTCATCCCAGAGAGCACAGCACTGCTCACATCAGCTCTGGATGGTCAAAGTGTCTCAGCTCATCCCAGAGAGCAAAGCACTGCTCACACCAGCCTGGATGAAAACCTCAGAACATCCCAGAGAGCACAGCACTGCTCACATCAGCTCAAGGGGCTGAAAATCTCAGCTCATCCCCAGAGAGGTGCAGCCTGGTGAAAGGCAATGGAACCCCAGCCCTGTCTGATCTGCTGATAAACACTCAGCACTCTGTTCAACAGCAGCTTTTTCTCTAAACTCAGGTCAGGCACACCCCACCGGTATCTTCTGATTTTCAGATAAGAGGGGTTATTCCCAATATTCACCTTCCAACTTGTGATTGAGAGTTTTTGCTAATGTAGGCTTGACTGGCAATCACTTCTGAATCCTGACTTGACTGGCAATCACTTCTCAATCTTGCTCTTCATTTATCACTTTATAATAATGAAGGCTTTCACTTCATGAGTGGTATCAGCTGCAGGAGAAACGGGGAAATGCTGTCCAGGAGTGACACCAAAAGGGGACAGCCTGCTGCCTCAGGGTAAGGATAAAAGAGCCTCCAAAGTAGAAATGAATCCAGGCCCATTGCAGAGACGGGGCCTCTCCGTGAACTTTGTGTCTGGAACTGTTTCAAGATTATTTAATTTCCTCTGATATGGCCAATGAAGCAACGTAAGGAATCCAGAAGGAGTTAGTGATGCTGTTAACTGCAGGGGAAATAACAAGGAAATTTGAAGTCTGAGCTGGGGCTGTGGCATATAAAAGCCTTTCAATGCACCATCGACCAGGCTAACACTTGGAACTCCTCAACTGTGTCAGCATCACTGTATTCCCAAGATTCCTATGCAGGAAAAACTTCAAAGTTTTCTCCAACTTTTCAGCTTTCAATACAAAGTGAATAAAGTATTCAGCAAATTCCTCAGCACTGAAGTCATGAGGACTGCAGCCACTGATGTCAACAGCAGCAAAATGGGGCACTGACACTGTTGATACTGTTTTCAATTCAAGTTTAGTGAGGCTGAAATTTAGGTCAGATTTCCTTTTCATCTGGCAACTTGTTATTTCTCAGGTTCTCCCGCAGCTCTCTGAAGAAATCCCATCAAACTTAAAAGGAAATGCTAAAAAGGAATGTTGACTGTTCTAGAAAGGCAAGAACCTGAATGATTCCTACTGCAGCACGAGAGATGCCCAGCACTGGGAGGGGACTGGTGCCCACCCAGCCTCAGCCCTGAGCAGAGATGGAAACCTTTTGCCTCCACCTCCCCTGGAAGCAGCCATAACTCATGGCAATTACACAGATTAAGAAATACTGATGTATAAGCAATTAATATATTACACACTGTACTCAAAGCAATTTTCAGCTCTGCCACTTCCCTTCCTCAGGCTCCAAGTGCCCTGTGATAGTTAAAACAAACCAGAAAAAGAGACCAAGGGACACAGCCTTGGTTTCATTGTCTTTTTTGTTTAGAACTAAAAGAGAGAAGCGTGCATCCTCCATGCCTGGATGTGGAGCAGCCTCGTGGCACAGCTGCTGCTGCTCTGTGTTCCCTTCATATTGCAGAGTAAAGCCAAAGGCAACCCAGGGAGAACCACCACAAACCTGACAGAAAACTCTGCACAGCACAGGAAAATGCACAGCCCAAACTCCCCACAGGCTGAACTGACACAGATCAAACCAAAGGAGTGGAGCAGACTCTGTCTGTCTGTCTGTCTGTCTGTCTGTCCATGAGCACCCAGATTTGCTGCCCTGCATTCTCCCACCCCTGAACATCTCTGACAAGCACAAGTCCCATCTTCAAGGACATGTCAAGCACCACCAGGACAACAATTCTTTTCCATCAGCAGCACAGTGGGGGCTTCTGGGTCTCATTTTTCAATGCAATATCCTGCCCTGACTGCAGGCTAATTCAGGAGTACACACACAGCATTCCTAAGAAACTTTCAGAGAGACTACAAATTCATTTAAAATGAAGGCACTTTTCAAAATCACAATATCTTGGCCATTTCCACATTCTTGAATTTTTAAAATCCCCCAAGAACTAATCTACTTTCTGTGCAGGCAGCAAGTAGAGTTTTAAAATGAAATTTATTTTATGTGACAAAAAAATTGGAAGCATCTGATAGCAATGTTTGGACTCGTTCCCCAAGAAATTCAAAGATGAGGGAAGTAGAGCAAATTGAAAAAACACACAAGGAGGATGCACTGTAAGTCAGCATCAATATCCAGGTCAGACAGAAGTTCCTGTAAGTGAATTGCAAACTCTAAACAGTCAGGACTGGCACTTCCACAGCTGAAACAGAGCTGCACAGATAATCCTATGGAAACAAGGCAGATTGGAGCTCTGGCTCTGGGAGCCTCCAACTGCCTTGGCAGCACAATGCCCAAATCCCAACAACATCTGACTGTGCCCCTGCAGAGGCTGAGCTGCCTTTCTTGCCTGAAGAACATCTGCAAACTGTCAGGAAGGTTCTTTCTGTTACCAGGGCATCCCTTCAATGGATACAACACGTGAAGGAAATGATTACTATTTAAACACATTTAATTACAAATAGTAAAATGAAAGAACAAATTTCCCTCTAATGATTAGAGGAAAACTCTAGTGGTTAGGCTCAAGGAGGTATCAAAGGAGATACCTGAAAGCAAATTATTGAATTTTGTGTGTAAGAAATTACTTTAAAATGTATTGACAGAATTCGATGCAAACCCAGCACTGTGCGGGAGATCTCCAAGCTCTCCTCCTCGAGCTGCTGTGGAGCTCAGAGCACCTCAAAGCTGCTCTTGTGCCATGGCCCTGCCTGGGTCAGGTTTATTGGATGAAGCCCACTGGCCTCAGCATTCCCCTCCCCAGCTGCAGCCACTGTGCTGCTCACAGCAAACTCTGCACAAAAATCACCTTTCTTAGCAAGGGGAGGGAATTCCCCAAGGAATGTGTTCTAGGCACCCCTAGGGCTGACTCTGCAGCAATCTCAGTTTTTATTTATTTATTATATAATATATATTTATATATTATATATTTATTTATATATTATATATTTATTTTTATATTATATATATTATATTAAATATTAAAATATTTATTATATTTTATTTTATCCATCCCTTTTCAGTCAGGGAGGGCAGTGGGAGCTCTGCACAAAGAGCAGGGATACAAAGTGCTGCTTGGGCTTAGCTGAAGAGCAAACCTGATGTTCATCCAAGCTCTCGGTTGTAAGAAGGCAAAGCACTCAGCCATGACTGATTCAGGAACTAATTCAACATTAAATTGTGGCAGAATGAGGAAGCAAAGTGACAGCTGTTTAATTAAACTCTAAATCCGATTAGATGGTGTTATCAAGAGAAATCCATGGGAGCCCGAGGTCATGAGAATGGTCCAGTGTGCAGGCTGGAAATTCTGTGAGTGGAGTCTCCCAGGACAATGTCAATCGTGGCTCAGCACTCAGATCTGTCCCCCTCACAGCCACAGCACCTCAGCAGTGACAAACCTGTGGCACAGACCTGGAGGACTGACACAAAAATGCCAATTCTGCTGTGACAGGGAGAGCTGCTTGGAGGAGCATGTGGGAAAGGGCAGCTGGGCACTGCTGACCTTACAATGAACAAGCTCAGAGGCAGCCAGGGCTGCAGTGGGGACAAAGCCCAGCCAGGAGAGCTCCAGAGCTGGGCTGGGCCCCCACTGAGGCTCCCCATCCCTGAGGAACACTGAATTTCACCAGAGGAGAGGGAGATGTGGGAGATGGGAAGCTGCAAACACCCCAGGCAGCCCAGGAGGGGCACTGAGCTGTGCCCCAGCCCCAGAGCAGGCACAGAGATGCACTGCACTGTTCTGCACTGCTCTGCACTGCTCTGCACTGCTCTGCTCTGCACTGCATTGCACTGCACTGCTCTGCACAGCTCTGTTCTGCTCTGCACTGCATTACTCTGCACTGCTCTGCATTGCACTGCGCTGCTCTGCATTGCTCTGCAATCCTCTACACAGTTCTGCACTGCTCTGCACTGCTCTGCACTGCTCTGCATTGCTCTGCACTTCTCTGCATTACTCTGCACTGCTCTGCACTTCTCTGCTCTGCACTGCTCTGCATTGCTCTGCACTTCTCTGCTCTGCATTGCTCTGCATTGCTCTGCACTTCTCTGCTCTGCACTGCTCTGCATTGCTCTGCACTGCTCTGCTCTGCACTGCCCTGCATTGCTCTGCACTGCACTGCTCTGCTCTGCATGGCTCTGCACTGCTCTGCACCACTCTGCACTGCTCTGCTCTGCATTGCTCTGCACTGCTCTGCACTGCTCTGCAGGCTGCTGTGGGGCTGCTGTGGGAGCACAGTGGGTGTGGGTTCAGTCATTAATCTGCTGAGATTACAGCTGATTAAGGGAACAACACCGGTAGGCAGCAGGCTGTGCTTATCCCCATAATCCCACGATTAACAGTAAATTATACATTGTGCTCTCTGCCAGCTGGGCCCTCTGACACTCCACAGGCACTGGGTGCAGGAGGGGAAGGAATTCTGCTCTGGAAATTCTCTGCACAGCCTGCAGAAGAGCAGGAGCTCCTACAGATCTGGGGTTGGATGGTTGGGGACCCCCTGAGGCAGAGCCAGCCCCTGGCAGCAGTGGGGAAGGGCAGATTTTGTTGGTTGGATTTTGGGCTGCTCTTCCACTTGACTCCAGTACCATTGGCCCATCACATCTCAATCCTGCTCCTCATTTATCACTTTCTAATACACAGGCTTTCACTTCATGAGGGACATCTGCAGGAGAAATGGGGAGATGCTGTCCAGGAGTGACACCAAAAGGGAACAGCCTGCTGCCTTAACAGCATCCTCATCTCCAAACGTGGAGAATCCAGGTTCTCCATGGCTGGAGTTGAACCAGGTTCTCCATGGCTGGAGTTGAATCCAGGTTCTCCATGGCTGGAAATTGAATCCAGGTTCTCCATGGCTGGAGTTGAATCCAGGTTCTCCATGGCTGGAAATTGAACCAAGGTTCTCCATGGCTGGAGTTGAATCCAGGTTACTCCCTGACTCTGAGGTCCACACAGCCAAGGAAAATGTCAGCTAAATAACAAATTAACTGTGGAGAAAAACCAGGCCATGCCAAATCTACATAAGAAACAGACTTGTGAGTAGAAGTCACTGCTGCAGTCTGTTCCTGACAAGGACAGGAGAACAAAGGAGCTCAAAGCTTCCTCTGGATGCTGATTGCAGCTGCCCCAGCAGCACTGTGAGGAGTCAGTCTCCTCTCTGCTAAAGCTTTGTTCAATACAACAGCACACAGGGCACAGGAATTACGGGCAGCACCTGCTCCAAGAACAGGCACAGCCCAAACATCTGCCCTGGGCACACCCAAACATCTGCCCTGGGCACACTCAAACATCTGCCCTGGGCACACCCAGAGCTGGCACTGCTGCCCCTGCCATGCCCAGCTTCTGCCTCAAGCCCCTGCTCCTGGGATGGCTCTGGCTCTCCAGGAGCCCTGCACAGGGCCAGGGAGGCTCTGAGAAGGGTTTGGCTCATCCCCAGATCTGTTCAGAGCGCAAGGAGACCCAGATGCCCATCCAGCTGTGCTGGGGATGAGCTGATCTGGGTGCTCTGGTGTAGAACTCTCCCCACAGCCTCCAGGAGCCCTGCACAGGGCCAGGGAGGCTCTGAGAAGGGTTTGGCTCATCCCCAGATCTGTTCAGAACACAAGGAGGCTCAGGTGTTCACCAGCTGTGCTGGGGATGAGCTGATCTGGGTGCTCTGGTGTAGAACTTTCCCCACAGCCTCCAGGAGCCCTGCACAGGGCCAGGGAGGCTCTGAGAAGGAATTTGCTCATCCCCAGATCTGTTCAGAACACAAGGAGGCTCAGATGTCCATCCAGCTGTGCTGGGGATGAGCTGATCTGGGTGCTCTGCTGCAGGAACTCTCCCCACAGCCTCCAGGAGCCCTGCAGAGGGTCAGGGAGGGGATGGGGAGCAGGGACACCAGGGAGGGTTCAGCCTCACCCTCCCCTGCCCAGCCAGGTGCTGACATTCAGAGCCCATCAGGGCTGGGGCCCCTCAGCAGCTCCTCCTGGGCTGGAGCCCTGCCAGAACACAGGGGCAGCTCCCTGGGGCCAGGAGCACAGAAAGCAGAGCTGGGATGGGAATTCTGTGGGCCCTGCACAATCTCCCTGTGGCTTTTGTGGACAGTGTAATTTATGATCAAGATCTAAGTGTCTCTTCAGAATGGGAACTCAGTGTTCTGCAAATGCAATGCCCTTTTCATCAAGGATCCTGTCTCTGCTTAGTCTCCACATTAAGATAAATCTTAATTACTGGCCCCCTACATTAGCAACAAACCATTCAGTTCTCTTCCCTGCTTGCACAGTTTTCAAACACCCTGCTAGTGGAATTTTGGAGTCCTGATAAATTACACTCTGCAGACAGAAAAGGGGGATGTAGAATATATTAAGAGACAGGGATGCAGAGAAATATCTCTGGATCCTAGGATGACTAATCCCCACTTTCCTTCAGTGAATCCATCCTGTTAGCATCCAGACATGCAGGAGGGAGCATCACCCATGATTACTTTGATTTAGCAGATGCAGACTGTGTTGCTAAATGTAATTCTATCATCTGTCACCAGTGAGCATCCCTTGCAAAGGAAGAAGGGACTGGAGCACCTCAATGGCTTGGTTCTGTCTGCAGGTGGTGACAGGCAGGGCTGGCACTGCCCAGGTCACCCTGACCCAGAGTCAGGGACAGAGCTCTGGGCTCTACCCACATCACTGTGACAGCAGGAGTTTTGTAATTGTGCACAAAAAGGTAAAATCATATCAGCATTTCATTGAAAAGGCCAGGGATGGCTCTGGGCAGCAGGGAAAGGAGCAATGGGCACCCCCTGGGTTAGGAGCAGGAGGGACCTTCCCAAAGGGACAAATCCTGAGAAATTCTGCTTTAAATCCTGCTGGGAATGCCCCTCCTGCAGAGCTGATGGGAAAGGAACCATCCTGGCAGCCAGGGCAGCTTTCTGTCCCTGCTGAGGGGCACAGCCAGCCCTTCTCTCATCTCCAGCTCTGCAGCCAGGTGCAACAAAGAGCCCTAACAGCCAGCAGGTCCAGAGAGGCAGGAACAGTGAGCCCAGAACCACAGGAAACAGAACCAGAGAGACACAGAACCACAGAGACACAGAACCTCAGAGACACAGAGCCCAGAACCACAGAGACAGCAGAGAAACAGAACCACAGAAAACCCAGAACCAGAGAGACACAGAACCACAGAAACCAGAACCACAGAAACACAGAGGACACAGAGCCCAGAACCACAGAGACACCGAACCACAGGAACCAGAACCACAGAACAGAACCAGAGAGACACAGAACCACAGAAACCAGAACCAGAGAAACCAGAACCACAGATCACAGAACCCGGACCACAGAGACATAGAACCCAGAACCACAGAAGCCAAAACTACAGAACCACAGAGAACCACAGAACCACAGAACTCAGAACTACAGAACAACAGAACCCAGAAGCAGAGAACCACAGAAGCCAGAACAACAGAACCACAGACACAGAGAGATACAGAACCCAGAACCACAGAAACAGAGAACCCAGAACTAGAGAACCACAGAACTACAGAACCTCAGAACCCGGAACCACAGACACAGAACCAGAATGACAGAACCACAGACCACAGAACCCAGAACGACAGAACCACAGAACCAGAGAACCCAGAGCCACAGAGTCACAGAACCCTGAACCACAGAGTCACAGACCCCAGAATCCAGAACCACAGAGCCACAGAACCCCAGAACCCCAAACCCCAGAACCCCAGAACCTCAGGATGCCTCTGAAGCTCCTGTCACTTCTTCCACATCTGAATGACTCAGAATCAAATTCAGATTTCTTTTAACAAATTGGTTTCAGAAGTAAATATTTACTTCACTGTATTTGTTATACTAACTTTATCATATGCAGTTCATAAAACCAATTCAAAACTTAATTTTGGAGCTGTACGAATTTGCCACAGGCACTGAGACTAACCAGGAAATCTTATTTCCTCTCCCTTGTGAAATAAGGATCTAAGCACTTGCATTAATATTTCTACCAGTGAAGTTCCACTGCCTGAATGTGAATTTATTATTTCTCTAAAAGCAGCCCCATCCTGGCTCCATGTGGCAGTGCTGAGCAGAGACTGAGGTGAGAGCACCCAGATCAGCTGGTTCCCAGCACACCTGGTGAGCAACTGAGTGTTCTCTGCCTTGCTGGAGCTGTGGCACCAAATCCCACCAGGAACAGCTCAAATAGTAAATAATATTAAATAAAGAAATAAAATTAATATTGAAAACTCAAATATTACACCAAAGCTGCTTTCTGTTGGGTGAACAGCCACGCCAGGACTCAGTGGCCAGTTTGCAAAGAAAGATGGCATTTCCTGCAGTGTGGAGGAAGAGTCTGGAACTGAAAAGGACTTCAAAGGAAACAATTCTGGAACCCATTAAAACTTAACAAAAACCTTTCAGGACAGCTGCAGGAGATGGGAAACAGAACGCCACATTTCATCCTTCTGTAACCACGTAAAATATAGAATAAGGACATAAAAGTGAGTGGAGAAGATGAGAAGCAGAATCCTACATTTTATTTCTCCAAGCATATACCTCAACTTAAAAAAAAACCCATATTTTTTTAGAAGATTCTTATTTGTAACACAGGAAACTACCTGCTCCTCTTTGTGCAATTCAGTCCTCACTTTCAATATTTAACTAAATTGACTCAGAATTGAAAGCACTTACATAGGAAACATTATCTGGAGAGAAAAAAATTGTAGTTATGGCTGGAAATGTGAGTGATTACCTGAGATATTCCAACTCCAGCACCATAACTGGCTCTTTTTAGCATAGGAAATGGAGACAGATGAAAATGAGTGAAGTGACAGGTTAAAAGCCCTTATTCTGAGCCCAACACACTTGAGAAGCATTGCTGCTGCTGCTCATGGACCCAAGTACACTTGCAGGTCCTTCTGAGCACACTTGATCAAACAAGCAGTAAATTGTCCTAAGTTCTCTTGAAAACTTCTGTTTTTATGCAATTATGCAGTGCATGAATTATAGCCATTTAATTTCTGGCAGATGTATGGAAACACCTGCCATATGGAGCCACACACAGAATTTTTATCTGCTGAGCACCCTCAGACAGTGCTTGGGAAACTGAGTGGAGGGAACACGGTGAGAGCATTAACCTGAGGGTGTGAGCTGATCTGAACTCTGCCTCTGAGCTGAAGGAATTTTAAATGCCTAAAGTCCCAAGGACAGTTTCTTGTTTTAAAGAACAGGGGTGCTGTGTGATACAGGGATGGTTTTATGGCTGCTCTGGAGGTTGTGAACTTGTTTCATTTGGGTAGGTTAAATTGCCATGGATTATTAATGAGCTGCTTTCTCCTTCTCACAGACAGAGCTCATGTGCTCCAAGCTCCAGAACTCCTCAGTTCTTGGCCCTGCACTTGGCTGAAGTTTGGGGATGTCAGAGCCCTGCTCAAACCACAGTGGAAGAGAAGCAGGCAGCTTCTGCTTCAGTGTTTCAATTTAGTTTAGTCTGGTTTGAAATCAGCAAGAGGAATTTTCTACTTGCTCTCGTCTTATTTTGGCTGTACAGTTTTAATTTTTGATAAGCAAAATCTGTAACAAAGATACCACAAATTCTTGTGCAACTGCTATGAAAAAGTGGCCATAAAAATGCAGAAAATAGTCATTATTATTTCCTATTATTATACCTATATTATTTTTCCTCTTCAAATAGTTTATTGATTTCACTCACTTCACAACAGCTCTACATAAGCAAAGCACACAGAGGGCAGGAACAAGATTATTGCATTAATGGGAGCAGATACTGTACAGACATCAGAAACTCACTGTGGTTAAAAAGATGAGAGAGTGACACAGGAAAATTAAATTATTGATCAGACACATGCCTGATAGACTGGTGGGCCTTATAGAAACCAAACCTGGCATACATCTAGAAGGAGGAAAATTAAATATATACAGTATGTATGACCACAGATGCAATTACTTCCCCCTTCCTCAAGCAGAAACATTTTACCTTCAGGGGCTGCTTGTGCAGACCCTGCTGGAGAAGCATCCTTGAAAGAGGCTGCTCTGATCACTGTGTAAGTCAGGGATATGACAGACCAAGGGACCAAACCCATTTGTTTAAAGCCCCATTTTCTCTGTTAGTGTAACCTGGAGCAATCCCAGTGACCATTAACTTTATCTGAGCATCTCACAGCAACTTCCAGCTGAAAGGGGCCTGAAAAAAATCAGTGTGCTTGAGAGCTTGGCCTTTTCTCCCAACTCTATTGCATGGCCTAATAAAAGCCATCACCTCTAGCCACAAAGCTGGCTCCACTTATGGAATTACTCTGATTTTTACTCCTCAGGGCTACAACTGCCCTGGCAGTGCTGGAGCAGGGGAGGCAGACCAGCATCCACGTTTGAGCAGGGAATTTTCCTTCTCACAGAAGCAGCAGTCCAGAGTGATGCTGTCAGCCAAGCCCTGCAGTGTAACTCAGGAAATCCAAGCCTGTGTCCACTGTAGAGATGGGTCAGGTACAGTGGGCCTGGGCCACAGAGCCAGGGGAGGCAGGACCCAGGGCAGACAGACACATGGCTCCCACCCCACCAGACAATTCCTAATTTTGCTACCAGAGCTCCCAGGGCTCAATGAGCAGCCCGTAATTTGGATGAGGTAAGGGCAGCGAGGAGGAATGACTGAGTCTGGAATTTATTTATTCCCACACCAGGCTGGTTCCTGCAGCTCCCAGGCATATGCCTGAGCACACCTGTGCCAGCTGGCAGCTCCCTCCCAGCCCTGCTTTTCCCCTCTTCCAATTGACATTTTGTCCCAGCTCCAGAGAGAGGCTCCTCTGCTGGCCCCAGCGAGCAGCAAGCTGTGTAAAACTCCCCAAAAAAGGCCCAGAGGAGCCTGGACAGAGCGATGCTGAGGAGGCAGGGCTGAGACGGATGGCTTTGCTTTCTGCTGCTGGCATCACCCGAGCTGCAGGAGGCTCCTGCCTTCTGTCAGCTCCCCAAAACCAGAGCTCAAGAGCACAGAGGTTACAGCGAGCCTGGCCCTCGGCCAGCCCAGTGCTGCTCCAGAGCACAAAAGGAACAGAATTCACCTTTCAATCACACAAAGGTGATTCCTGCCCGCGCGCTTTCCCCCGAGCTACAGCCTGGTAAAGCCTGGTTTATGCAAATGGAAATAAAAGTGTTGTGCCAGGGTAAAAAATGTCCACATTACAGAAGGAAAGGAGATGAAGTGGATCTCCCTGGCATGGCACAGCGAGGGGGGAGCTCAGTAATGAAGCTCAAGGCTTGAAGTGCAAGCAGCAGTTTGGGGGTAGAGGGTGTAAATAAATGTGCAATTCTGCAGAGCCGTGAGTATGTGAGCACATTATGGGGTGCACTAACACTCTGCTGTGCCTCTCAATACTGAATTTACAGGCTAATGCTTCCCTCTGTCATTTCCTCAAACTTCCCAGTGAACTTGAATTATTTTTACAGTTATTTAGTTTAAGCAAAACACTCATTGCACAGCCTCCAGAGGACACAGAGCTCTGCTCCTACAGGACCTTGGGGAGCAGAGCACAGCACAGTCACTCCTCTGGCACTGACACTCAGCATTCAACAGTCACCTCCTGCAATTAATAAAACTGCACTGTTGCTATTTTTCACTAATAGAGGATTTCCAAAAGCAAATTACAGCCATAAATTACATCATTACAGCCTGTATTATTGTTCTGTGGGGTAACAAATCTTGCAGAAAGACAATCAGCTCTGCTAGAGAAAAAAAAATACAGAGGACAAATCAGATGATTGGGACCTGATTAAAATTAATGTCAGTGGTGCTTTTTTTCCATTTGCCTGCTGAAATTCCCTCTCTCACCAGCGTGCTGGTGGTCATGCCATGGTGCTGGAACATTAAATATGAGGCATGATTTGTTTCTGAGGGCAAAGTCCAGTGTTTGTGTGGATTCCCTCTGCAGTTTAAGTGGGCTCTAAGGACACCCCACAGCAATGGGGCCATAAGGGCTGGGCTGGGATTCCCTCAGCAATCACATGCAGAGCTGGGGCGTGTTTTAAAGTGGCTTTTTTGGTGGTGCAAGCTTTGGTGAGGTTCTGGTCCCCCTCTGGTTCTGGATGACTCCAATGCCATCCCCACAGCTGCTGCCCTTCAGCAGAGGAGAGGCAGAGCACAGTGCCAGCCCTGCCCTCTGCACCGCGCTCAGCCTGGCCTGGCTGCTGGGTTTAACTCCTCAAGCAGAACCAGTGAGTCTGAAATGCAGATTCTGAGTGAATTCCACGACAAACACCCCCAGTGATGAGCATCTGTCTGGATAATGAACTGCAAACCCAGAGCAGGGCAAGGCAAACACGCAGCCAGAGCAAATTGAAGGTGAAAAGTTCCTGGGTTGTTACGGTGTGGGGGCAGTTCAGTAAAACACTGAGCCTCACAAAAGGCATGGTGGAGCTTTAACCCCATGTCCCTCATTACATCCCATTAGAGCCAGGCATTTCCTGTGTCTCCATCGTTCCACTGTCCGAGCTGGAACACCTCAGACCTCATCCACTGCAGTGCAGCCAAACAATGCACAGCTCTGCTAAGCAAACATTTCACCTGCGGGAGGAGAGTGAGGCCTCCCCAGAAATACCAGAACTCTTTACAGATCAAAATCACCACTGGAAGCTGCCAATGAAGAGAAATCCCTTCTGGTTTTGTGGATGGGTCACAGCTATCCCAGCTCAGCTCAGGCTGAGACACTGCCCTGTCTGCAGACACAGCTGGGCTGCCCTGGCAGCTCCTGCTCAGCTGCCAGCTCCTGGCAGTGACACACTGAGGAGCTGCAGGCCATTTACCCTCCAGGGAAAAACACAAAAAATAAAATAACAAAGTGAAATGAAATGAAATGAAATAAAATAAAATAAATGAAATGAAATAAAATAAAATAAAATAAAATAAAATAAAATAAAATAAAACAAAATAAAATAAAATAAATGAAATAAAATAAAATAAAATAATGAAATGAAATTAAATAATAAAATAAAATAAAAGTTTGCTGTCTGGAGTTAGTTTGGACAGTGGATGTGTATTTACCAGTTAAGTCTAGACAATCACCTGTTGGCTACAGCTAATGAGAAAACTCAAGTTTAGGGAGAACTGGTGCATTCATTGCAGAGGAGAAGGCACCATCCAGCCCGGGAGGCTGCTGAGCCCCATCCCCTCTCCCAGACAAAGCCGTGCCAGGCTGTCCCAGCCCCTTGTCCTGCTGTCCCAGCCCCTTGTCCTGCTGTCCCAGCCCCCTGTCCTGCTGTCCCAGCCCCTTGTCCTGCTGTCCCAGCCCCTTGTCCTGCTGTCCCAGCCCCCTGTCCTGCTGTCCCAGCCCCTTGTCCTGCTGTCCCAGCCCTGGCAGCAGCAGCTCTGGGCTGCAGGAGTGAGCCAGGCCAGCCCTGCTGCAGAGCCCTGCACAGGCTCAGACTGATCACAGCAGGAACTCCCCTGCCCTCAGCTCTGCCAGCTGCAAACTCCTGCCAGCAGCAGCCTCGGGAGCTGCTGTGCTCCTGCTGGCAGTGCCCTCTGCCCTCCTCCATCTGCTCTGGGCTGGGCACAGTCCTGGGCAGCCCCAGCACCGAGCCCAGCCCTGGATCCTCCTCCTGAGCACGGCTCCCTCTCTGCTGGCACTGCTGGCAATGCTGGCACTGCTGGCACTGCTGGCTCTGCTGGCTCTGCTGGCACTGCTGGCACTGCTGGCAGCTGCAATATTGCCTCTGTGGTTGCGTTGAACAGCCCGAATTTTAATCAGCTGTCACTTCAAATATCCACTGCTGTTTAAGATGTCTTCTTCTGGTGGGGCAGTACCACAAAGCTGAAGCAACACTTAAAACAAGCCCCAAACTACACCACAAGACAGCACAGCCTGCAGATCTCACACATTACACAGTGCAGGGCCAGGAACTGACACAAGTGTGCCCCTGCCAGCCCTGCTGTCCCTCCTTTCCCTTTCAGGGGGCTCAGCCTCACTGAACCCTGAGCCAGCCCCTGACCTGGATCAGCCTGGCTCACACACAGAATTCTCCAGAGGTTTCTGACACTGCTCTTCCAGGGGAGCATTCTGGTATCAGCACACCCAGCAGCCAATAATTTACTTTGTGTCTCCCTGCACATTCTTGTTGTTCTGCAATGTTTTGTTTGCTTAGCAGGATTTGCCCCCTGTCAAGACTAAGAAGCATCTACTAAGCCTCATATCAACATTTCTCAGAGATCTTTAAAACTCTGGAAGTTAGCTGGCTCCACCTCTCCTTAGCATCTTAAAAATCCCAAAGTAATCCATCCCACAGCACTGTCAGATTGGGGATGCTCAAGAGGAAATTGCACATACTCACAGAAAATGGCATACAGCTTGAACCAATGGAAATATTCATTGCAGCCAGCTGGGACAGCCTTATTGATCCATTCCCATTTCCTGCAAAGGTAGGGCTGAATGTGACTGTGTAAAGCAGGAATGCAATAAATGGAGGGAAGCAGAAGCTGGAGGCAAAGTGCAAGGGCTGTAGCAATGATCTCTGGGACTTAAAAAGGCAGCGTTAAATTGAGTCATTTTGGGTTCTTTATGCTGTCTGCACCTTCTGACCAATTTGAGATCAATGAAGAACAGTTTGTCCATGTTTTGCTTTTGTTTCCTGATGGGCAGGCAGCACAAAAAGCCAATTGTCCCCAGATAAGGTGAATCAATCAGCACTGCAGGTCCCAGTCCCTGTGTGACACGGTGCTCTACATGGACAGGCAGGTGCAGAGCCCTCAGCTGATACCAACAATTAATGCACAATTAATGCAATCACATCCCCCTAACCCTGAAGGAAGCAGAGCTGTCCTTTAGAGCAGCCTGCACTGGGGCAGTGGGGGGCACAGGAGCATCTCTGTGTGTCCCTTCACACCAGGACATTGGGACTCTGCTCTTCCACACAAACTCTGCAATCTCCTGACTTCAGGTTCTGCTCGGGGCTGCAGAGCTGATCCAAGCTGTCCCAGGCAGTACTATTAATAGAATAACTCCATTCTGCATACAATAAATTTCCTTACCTCCCAGTATTTATTTCATGTGAGTCATAACTGAGTTATCTGAGACAATACCTGTCAGCTGAAAAGTCTGACACGTGGATGATCTGTTTGCTCATTTGTTTGCTTGTGATAAGCAAATCAGGAAATGGATTTTTCCTTCTGGAAAGCTCCTCTGTGCCTGTTGCCTCCACTTCACCAAAGACTGAAAGATGAACCAGAGTGAGAATTCTGCACTTGTGTGCCCTTGAACTAGATAGAGCTTTATGGTGTGAACTCACACACTGTGCAGGGATGAAAACTCTATTTATTCAGGTCCATATTTTAAAATGATATTGCAGAGACTTCATTACAATGAAATACCTTAAAAAATCCTTCCCTTAGGGAACAGCAGACATAAACGTGTATATAAAACAACAGTGCTTTGGGAGCTAAGGTTTTGATCACCTCTGTTTTAATGGAAAGCCAGTTAACAAGCACACATAAAACTGTCAAAAAGGGGTTTTGGCTGAGTCACAGCTCTGCAGTGGGTCCAGCCCCTGCTCCTGCAGCAGGAGCACCAACACTGTGAGTTCAGCATGCACAGAAACACACAAACCCAGCACAGTGAGCAAAAAGCACACGAGGAACTGCAGAGGCTGGTGGGCAGCTGAGAGCCTCAGGTTCACAGCAGTGCTGGCACTGCCAGGTTACCCTGTGTGCAAACTGGAGACTGCACCAGCAGCAGCTCACAGGATGTTCCTCCACAGGGGAAGGGCTCAGTTTGTACCAGGGTGCAGCAGTTCCCACCAGCAGATGGATCTGCTGATTTACCCTGGCACTTGCTCCACTGAGCCAAGCCCCACAAGGCTATTTTAAAATTTCAGGTTCAGTTCTTGCTGACAATGTCAATTCTTCAAGCTCTTTCAGAACGCCATAGCAACAGTTGCACTAATCTTCTGAAGACCACTTGGTTTTCATCTTACAACTCTTTCTGTAATGTAATCAGGCACGGGGCAATAAAAGATACATGATCTTTCTTGCTTCATAAGTTTGGAATGGCTCACAGGAGACGAGCTTAGTCCATGGGTCAGAGCAGCTTTATCTTTGTTCCACCCCAAGCAGGGAAACGTTTGCTCAGAGACTTTGCAGGGTGTCCCTGAGAGCAGGGCAGGGACCTGAGCAGCCCCACAGCTGGGACACTGCAGTGTCCTTGGGCAGCTCCTTCTCCTGCTCACTTTTAAAAATGTGCAGTGACAGCTTTGACTTTGCATGTTTGCAGCTCTACCCTGGAACGCTCCATGCTTAAATCAACAAAATCTCCTTTCCCCCAGAGGATTACAAAGCCCACTGGCTGCTCAACACTGAGATCTCGTTTCTGGGCACAGCCTGGTGCTGCTGCTCTGCTGGGCAGGGCAGATACAGACTCTGCCCTCCCTCCCAGCAGGGCCAGGGTCACCCTCTGTGCTTTCAGGGACTCTTGTTCCTGAGCAGGAGAGCTGCCAGGTAATCAGCTCAGCTGGAGATTAATGCCTGCATGAAGGAGGCACCCTGGCTGCATGTGCAGGGTTAGCTGAGAGAGAAGTGAAATTCCCTTTATCTACCAGCATCCTGCCAGTAAAGCCAATTGTGCTCTGGTTCTATCCAGCTGCATTCTGTTAACACAGTGTATTTTGGCTCTGGCCAAGTGTTATCACAAGGCACAGCAATGAGATAAACACAAGAAAGCTTTGTGAAGAGAAAGGTTTAATGATTTCATTGTTTGAACCCTCTGTTTGAACCCACAGTGCCTACTGGCAATCTGCTGGGAATAAAGGATCTTGCCTTACATGATTTATACAACACTAAACTCATCCTTTTAGACCTCCAGTTCTTACAGGAACCCTAGCAGGCAGATGAATTTTAATGCAGGATAGGCACAAGTCTGCAAGAACCCTGAATGCAAGTGCAGAGGCATCACACCCTGACAGGAGATATCAGAATCTCCATTCCCTCAGACATGGAATACAGAGAGAAGATGATGAATTCTTTCATGAAAAGAGCAAGAAGACACAAAGTCTGCCAGCAGACACATGTCTGTTGTTTGGCAGTGGAAGGCATCTCTCTCAAAATAAAATCTGACCACAAAAATTCTGCTTCATGCACGTTCTCCAGTCCTTAGAGGGCAGATGCTCCAATAAATATTCCCTGCTCAAGCTGACAGGTAATGAGGACAATTATTTCCCCCTCAGATCTGGAGTGCAGTGCAGGCTTTCTGCTGACTTTACAGACTGTGGATCAGGAAATTGCTGGCCATGACCTCATTTGATATGAGCAGCAGTTTCACTCTTCAAAGGGGAAGAATATATTGAAGATTGGGACTTCCAGGAAATAATACTCATCTAATTATCTGCTGAACACTGCTCAAAGAAAAGGCTGCCAAAATTGTGCCACCAAGATGATGCACTGGAGGGACAACACTCACCAGAAGCACAGAGCAATGTCTAACTCTTCTTCCAAATCCTGACCACCAGAAAATAAAATGCCTGCCTAACACCAGCACAGCTAAGTGCTGGAGAATCCAGTGAAATTCCTTGTTTTCCAAAAACACTGAGCAGAGAGAGCAGGTTTTAACCCAAACCATTTACCCACAGCAAAGTCTGCACTTCATGATCCTTAAATATATTATTGAGGCTATTATTGTTTTCTATTTTTGACCTCAAACTAGAATTTCTTACACTATTAGGCCATGAAGCAGACAATCAGTATCAGCCTCAGCCTACCAAGGACCAGCACCCTGGCCTTCAGCAGGAGGTCCTTGAGGCCCTCTGGAGTTGCAAGTTCAAGGCAATCAGTAGCAGGAAGGAAAATCTACTGGGCTTTGTGGGAAAAGCCAAGAAATTGAGGGTTTAAACATGAGGGAGATGGTTGAAGAGGCAACACCCCTTCCTCTGAGCATCCTATCCTTCTGAGCATCCCTTCCCTCTCAGCATTGCTTCCCTATAAGTATCTTTTCCCTCTGAGCATCCCTTCCTCTGAGCATCTCTTCCCTCTGAGCATCCCTTCCCTCTGAGCATCCCTTCCCTCTGAGCATCCCTTCCCTCTGAGCATCCCTTCCTCTGAGCATCCCTTCCCTCTAAACATTCCTTCCTTTTCAGCATCCCCTCCTTCTCAGCATCCCTTCCTCTGAGCATCCCTTCCCTCTGTGTATCCCTTCCCTCTCAACATCCCTTCCCTTCAGCATCCCTTCCTTCTGAGCATCCCTTCCCTATCAGTATCTTCTCCCTTTCAGCATCCCTTCCCTCTGAGCATCCCTTCCCTCTCAGCATCCGTCTCCTGTGGGGTCAGGGTAGAACCTGGGTGCTGGGCACAGAGTGAGGATGGTTCCTGTCCCTTGGGGTCAGGGTAGGACCTGAGTGCTGGGCACAGAGTGAGGATGGTTCCTGTCCCTTGGGGTCAGGGTAGGACCTGGGTGCTGTGCACAGAGTGGGGATGGTTCCTGTCCCTTGGGGTCAGTGTAGGACCTGGGTGCTGTGCACAGAGTGAGGATGGTTCCTGTCCCTTGGGGTCAGGGTAGGACCTGGGTGCTGTGCCCAGGGCAGGGTGGGGATGGTTCCTGTCCTGTGGGGTCAGGGTAGGACCTGGGTGCTGTGCCCAGGGCAGGGTGGGGATGGTTCCAGAGGCAGTGGCAGGGCAGGGAGCACTCCCTGCTGAGGCTGAGGCTGAGGTGAGGCTGGCCCTGCCTGGCTCAGCACGGGTGGGCACGGGCTGGGAGGGGCTCTTACCATGGCCAGGGGCACGATGCCCACCAGGTCCTTCTGGCAGATGAAGATCTCGGCCAGGGCGGGCTCGGAGGAGCCGTGCTGGGGGTACTCCACCTGCCAGCTGATGGGCTGCGTGCCCGACAGGCTGCTGAAGCTGGCGATCTCAAACTCCAGCTGCACGACCTCGTGGAACAGGCTGGTGCTCCTGGGGACAGCAAACAGAGCCGTTACTGGGGCTGCAGGGGCTGCTGCAGGAGCCAGCTCAACCACTGCAAATTCAGGTTTTATCCAGCACTCCTGCAAGACTTTTCCAACCTACAACTGCCTCGGAGCACACAAACTGAAATGAGCCATAATTACTCCAAGCTTCTGCTATGGGCACTGTGGAGGGATGGAATCCAGCTTATTGTAACACACATTCCATTCCAAGCTCTGTTTGATTTTTCAAATGTGTTTCATACTCTGACTTGGATCTGCACTCTGATCAGCCAAAGTTAAGGCCAGTGCAGCTCATGCAGGCTGAGGAGCCCAGAATTGCTGCAGCCAAAAAGAAAACCAAGGTTTCTTGGAGATGTCCACCACCAAAATCACAGAGATCCTCAGCAATGAAGCTTAGTGTGGCAAAACCATCAAACAATTAACAGGGTTAAATCAAATAATGATAACTTTAGTCAATCCTTATAGGTGCTCTCTGGAAATTAAAATCTCAGGCAGCTGAGACGAAACAAAGAAAAAATCTGTGGCAGGTAAAATATACCACAAACTCAGTAAGCAAATTTGAAAAACAAATATGTAAAGACAGGCTGGAAATGTTTCCCTCATAATAAATTCTTTAACTACACCAGAAATAATAAGAATATATGAAAGGCATTTGCTGGACTAGCTGCTGGCTTAATTTAAAAAAAAAATTAAATTACTTTCATTAGAAATTATCCATTAAATTCCCTGGAACTTTCTAAATGCCTTCCCACAGTGTAAATACTCCACTGAAAATTCCTGCAACCCAAGCCTAGCTGAAATGATCTGAAAATGAAGGAATGACAGGTGACTTCCCAGCTCAGTAACCCAATCCCAGCCTCATCACACCTTGGCCTGCATTCATCACATAACAGCTTCCATTTCTCCTCTTTTTTACATACAATACATGAAGGCCCATTTCTGAGAAAATCCATCAAGAACTGATCATGTACAAAGCACTTACATTCTCAAGTGCTAGACCTTCTTTCTCCCCCTGAACTGAAATCACCGTTTTTTGCTACTTAAGACATATTCTGTGCTTTACTTTGCATGATTACTTTGAAAGCAAATGGTTCCCCTGGTAATTATTATTTTGATTATGGGTTTTCATTTGGATGGCTCCCTCTGAAAAGTCTTAATACTACCTAATGCTTGAGATTTATTCTCTTGCTGTTTTCTTGCTGTGTCAAAAGAGACACTGGAGCACTTTAGTGACAGGGGCACTTTTCCTGCCTGCATTCAGAGAGTGATTCTGGGCAGTGATGGGATGGATGGATGGGTTTAGCAATCCATAACTCCAGCCCAGCCTATTGCCACTTGAAGAGCTCCTACTGAATAAATCTCACAGTAAACAGGAGCAGCTGCAGTGCTGGGGTTTGCACCCTTCTGGGACAGCTCCCAGTGAACACACACAGGGAATTTGGTCATTTATTGGCAAACATGAGCACATGCAAAGACACCTGAATCCCCTGAGCTGCAGTGCTCATTTGGCTGCTAAAGGCACCATTATGCCCCAGATTAATGACACCTGAAATGACATTATTTGCACCATTTCTAGTTCTGATTCTTAGCAACTGGCAGAGAGAAAGTTTTTCCATGTGATTGACCATCCCAGTGCTTTCACTCCCACCAAATGGAGAATAAATCTTTGCACACATCAAAGCTGCTCCAAGAGCTAATGAACTCCAGGAAAGGTCTCCAGATGAAGAAGTTTGCATGCATTTCCCCAGGGATCCTCTGAAATCGTGCATCTTTCCAACAGAAGCCCCACAGCCCTGCTGGCAGCTCCAGAGGGCTGCAGGAGGGACCCTGCAGCTGGGGAGGAGCTCATGTCCAGCCAGTCCTGACTCCCAAACCTCCTGTCCCTTCCCTGAGTGTCCCAGCCCTGCTCCAGGACCCAGGAGGGGCTGGTGACACACTCAGGCCACGTGCAAGGCTGGCACAGGTAAGGACCAGTCTGGGTTTTGCCAAATCTTTTTGGTTCTGGTGTCACTGGCAAGCCCAGCACTGGGTTCTGGAATGGCCTTCAGCACCCTAAATCCATCCTGCACCTGAGGTGTGGCTTGATGAGCTATTCTGGGATAGAAATCATCGTTATCACCTTTTACAAAATCCCTGCCAAGCTGGGATTTCCAGTTCTCCCCAGCACTGGTGTCACTGAGCTCTCCTGGCCAGGTGTCCCCTGACCATGACAAGGACAGGCTGGTGGAGGGCCAGAAAAATGGCACCACAATTCAGTGGCACAAATGGCACAAATTTAGTGGTGGAGGGCCATAAAAATGGCACCAAAATTAAATGGCACAAATGGCACAAATTTAATGGTGGAGGGCCATAAAAATGGCACCAAAATTAAATGGCACAAATGGCACAAATTTAGTGGTGGAGGGCCATAAAAATGGCACCAAAATCCATCTACATACTTCTGATTAATGCTAAAGTATTTTTTTCTGTAAAACATGAGACCCAAAAAATGTCCAAAAAAGTGCATGGTGCAAGACAGAGCTCTCCTTGGTGCTCCAGGCTGACCTGCAGCACCATTCCAGGGCCTGCATCTGTGGTGATGCTCCTCCCAGCACAGCACAGCACAGCAGCCCTGATGCAATGTCACACCAGCATCATTTCCTCCTTCCCTCTTCTCTCAGAGCAAACTGAGAGACGAGCAACAGCTGGGAGAGCATCCACTTGCAAAGAAATCTGCCTTCAGAGATGTGTAATGGCTGAGGAAGAAATGCTCCTCCTGAAGCACATTTAATGTTCAGAGCTTGTTCACTGACTGAAACAGCAGTTCCTTAATATCCAACATTTAGGAGTGCTCAGCAGCCGGAACAGCAAGTAATTATCAAACTTTTCTAAAGTACACAGCACGCAGTGATTACAAATGAAGCTTCCTCAAGGAAGAGCTTCCAAGGAATTGCTCCAGGGTGGGTGGATGAGCCTAATTTGATTGGATTGAGAGCTCCCCCGGGCCAGGTCGCTCCCTGGATTTATCTGAATTTACAGAAATGCCAATCAATCACATCAGTCAGGGCCAGACTGGGGCACGAGCTGGCACAGGGGAGTGGGGGCTCCTCTGGATGTGCTGGGCAGCCCTGGCAGGAGGCACAGCCAGCAGGGGAAGGCACAGCTCCTCCCAATGAGGAGATGCTGATGCCAACAGCTGAGCCTGCAGGTCAGGGATGGAGGAATGCCCTCCTGGCAGGGGCTGGCAGCAAGTGATGCCCCAGGAGAATGGGCAGAGAGCCCCTGGATGCCTCTGAGCAGCACAGCTTGGGAAAAGAAGGTGGAATGGAATGTTCTGCTAATGGAAAGATAATAAAAGATGCATAGAAGGCAAAACAGAAGTGACATCAGGAGAAAATGCCATAAAACTGACCAGCTGCTGCCAGCTGTGTGGGCAGCACACACCCCTGGGAGATCAGCTGTGCTAACTGCACCAGCACTCCTGATTTCAGAAGATTTTCGAGTATGATATGAAACATTCCTTTGCAAGTATTTATTGATCATTCAAACCTTCAGTGAAAAGAAGTATTTCTCCCTAAGAAGTTACCCTTGGAAGAAGGTTTTCCTTCTATTCACATGCAGGACTGGCTCTGTCCAAAGCTGTATTTCATTTAATGCAGGGGATTTAAAACCTGGTACCGTGGGTGTACAACCCAGCTAAGCTCACACTGGGGGTAATGCCACAGACAATGAACACAAAATAGATTCTGCTTCCTTCAGGGGTCTGGAAAAGGGGGAGCAATGTGAAACCTGCCCAGGGCTGAGCTCGGGCCAGGGACAGTGACACTGAGGCCAGGGACAGTGACACTGAGGCCAGGGACAGTGACACTGAGGCTAGGGATAGTGACACTGAGGTCAGCATCAGTGACCACTGAGGCCAGGGAGAGTGACACTGAGGTCAGCATCAGTGACCATTGAGGTCAGCATCAGTGACCATTGAGGTCAGCATCAGTGACCACTGAGGCCAGGATTAGTGACCACCAAGGCAGCATCAGTGACCACTGAGCCCTGAATTAGTGACCACTGAGGCCAGGGATAGTGACACTGAGGTCAGCATTGGTGACCACTGAGCCCAGCATTGGTGACCACTGAGCCCAACATTGGTGACCACTGTGCCCAGCATCAGTGACCACTGAGGTCACCACTAGTGACCACTGAGCCCAGCATCAGTGACCACTGAGGTCACCACTAGTGACCACTGAGCCCAGTATCAGTGACCAGGCCTGTTCTGCAAAGGTTCCCAGGGCAGAGGGGCACAGGATGACCAAGGAAAGCACCCACAGAGCTCAGCAGCTGCCAGGGCCATCAGCAGACAGAAATCTTTGCTGCATGCCCACCTGCAGGTGTGGCCCAGCAGTCTCTGATGAGAGATTTCACAGTGCTGGGTTATTGCTCCAAGTAATAGAGCAGTTTCCACTCCTAAATGAGTGAATCTGAGCACTGCTGCGGGCTAAATCAATAATTTCGATTTATTACAGTGACTCTCAAAAGAGAAATTTTAAAAAGCCTAGATTAAAAACATTTTTTAGCCATCCTTTATTCCAACAGATTTTTACTGAAAGTGCCCAGGGATCCGAGAATACTTTGACCTGCTGGAAATTCAGCAACTCCTTTCTTCTCTAATGCTCTCCAGCTCTGACAGTGACATCTTAATGCAAGATCAGCACTTACCAAACGACATAAAAAATGGAGAAGAGCACAAACCCACCATCCCCAGTTACAGTGCACATCTGACTCTCCACTAAAGGGATGTATGGAAGCAGTTCTCACCATGTGCAGGGACAAAGCCACCAGAGGCTGCTGCTGGTCAAACTGGAGCCCGGAGCACCCTGTGCTGCAGCTGAGACACAGCAGGGCTCTGCCACCCTGGAGAAGGGCTCAGGGCTTGTGTTCCTGCTCTGCCCATCCTGGAGAAGGGCTCAGGGCTTGTGTTCCTGCTCTGCCACCCTGGAGAAGGGCTCAGGGTCTGTGTTCCTGCTCTGCCACCCTGGAGAAGGGCTCAGGGCTTGTGTTCCTGCTCTGCCCATCCTGGAGAAGGGCTCAGGGCTTGTGTTCCTGCTCTGCCACCCTGGAGAAGGGCTCAGGGCTTGTGTTCCTGCTCTGCCACCCTGGAGAAGGGTTTAGGGTTTGTGTTCCTGCTCTGCCACCCTGGAGAAGGATTTAGGGCTCAGGGCTTGTGTTCCTGCTCTGCCCACTCTGGAGAAGGGTTTAGGGCTTGTGTTCCTGCTCTGCCACCCTGGAGAAGGGTTTAGGGCTTGTGTTCCTGCTCTGCCACCCTGGAGAAGGGCTCAGGGCTTGTGTTCCTGCTCTACCCAGGCTGGAGAAGGGGTCAGGGCTTGTGTTCCTGCTCTGCCACCCTGGAGAAGGGTTTAGGGCTCAGGGCTTGTGTTCCTACCATCCTCCATCTCCTGCACCTTTTCCTGACCACATCTGCTAATGGGGATTTCTGTAAGGAACACGCCCTGGGACCAGGCTGAGTCACAGCAATTGAAGGAAAATTAAAGGCACAGAATTAGAACTCGATTTGGGAGAGTGTGAGTGAAGGTGGCTTGAAAGATCATGGAATGGTTTGGGGGGAAAGGATCCTAAAAATCACTGAGTCCCACCCCACTTCCACCAGACCAGGCTGCTGCACCACTGCCCACCTGAAGCACTTCTTCACATGGAGCACAAATGCTCAAAAATAAGTTTCTTTCAGCAGGTCCTTAATAAAAGCTCTTACAAAGCAAACCCCCTCAACAAACTGGGGAAAGGATGTGGTAATTACAGAGTAATGCTAAGGACTGGAGACAAAATGCAGCTTAACTATCTGATTTTGCAGTATTAACCTAGCTTTTACCTTTAAACCATAAAAACCAGCAGAGAAGAAAGAAAAGGATGATCTATTTTGACATTAACAGATAGGGAGGACATAATTTCATGGAAGTCTAAGACATTAAAAGTGTTATGAAGTTCTCCAAAGGAAAATATCCAAGGTATAACTGAGCAAACTCCTGATCACCATAACACAATATCCATGTGTATCCTCAGGAGGATGATATAATGCTGCACTTGATTTCTTTGTACAGTCCAGATCAGAGCTACATTACTTAATAAGGTTTCTTGGCTTTCTTGTCATAAACTGTGATATAAAACATTGCTTTTTGATTAAGGTTTTTGGAGCAGGACAGGAAATCTCATTTCACTTCCCAGCTCTTCCACAGCATCCTTGAACGACCTCAGGCAAGACATGAAGATACAGATCCTTGCAGCTACAATAAAATCAATGGGCACTGGGCATGGGGGAGCTCTAGAAAGCTCTGGTGCCAGTGTGCCTCACCTGAACGTGGCACCAGGAGCCAGGACCCAGCTGCCCTCAGCCTCAGCAGGGCTGGCAAAGGCCTGAGGAGCACTCCTGGCTCAGCTGCTGAGAGCTGCCATGTGGGAGGGTAATTCTCAGCTCATAAATGTGCACTGCCTGCACAGAGAGAGCCCAGGGTGGGATATTCCTGTGCCTTTATTTCCCAGGGGAACAAGGTGAAGAATAATTTATTCTTCCAGTCTCACAATAAAACAACAACCCAGCACCTGAATTCCCTGTCCAAGCCTTGCCTACAGATCCAATGTCAGTGATGTTACACTGAGAACAAACAGCAAAAGTCATGGTGTTAACTGGAGTACAGAAAAGCAGAAATGCTCCTCTCCTGGACAGGCAGAAAGCTGAACAAGACAGGCCCTGAAGGAGGGAGACCTGACTGGGGATCACAATAAATCCCCAGTCCCTCCTCCCATGCAGAGCAGGCTCCAGAGTCACTCATCAGCAGTAAAGGCTGCAGTGAGGACAGCAGGCTCATCAGTCTTCTCTGATACCACATCACACGAGGCACAGGGTAGGTGAGATTGATTTTTACCCATTCCCAAAGGAATCAGGTGTGCAAGCCTCAGACTGGAAAAGGCTGAGTGCAGACACAGCTCCTGAGCTGCCACCATCTCCCAGCATCACTCCACTCCCATCCCCTCTGCTCCAGGTGCAGGCTGCTAATGTCTTCATTACAATTGCACAGAACAAAATTCACAGGCAGATTGGTCAAGGAATCACTTCCACGGTGATTCATCACCTCCCCTGCCTCTGAGAAGGACATTTTCTGCTTGGTATTCATTCAGGGCTGGAACCCCTCCAGCAGCACCAGCAGTCAGCAGCACTTTCCTCTTTTGGGGACAGCAAATGTGAAGCACTGAAAAGCTTCCAAGGGCCAGCACTGGAAAGGAGACCCCGAGCAGGTATTTGCAGAGACTCTCTCCAAACCCAGAGCTTTCAAAGGGAGAAGGGAAGGCAGAATCTTCTCATCATCAGCCTTAGATTTCATGGCTCTTGCAGCTTGATAGATGCAGCAAGATGAGATCAAATACCCCAAAGGGGCTTTATCATTCCCATTTAATTGCTGACTTTAACAGCTTGGGAGCAGCCAGTGAAACATTTTCAGAGGCAGGAGAACACCTTTGACAAAGCAGTTAAAACATTTTGGGCCACAAATACCTTGCACATGTGTTTTACCCCACTTTGAAGCAGCAATACCCTGGAAATGGTGTAGAATTCCATTTAGTAAATCTATTTGTGAGCTGGACAGGCTCAGCCTCCACGTTCAGCCCAGTGAAGATGTGGCAGCTACTGCTGCCATGAGCAGCTGATTTCTGTCCCAGCTGGGCCCTGGCACGTGGCAGAGCTCTGCCCCAGGTGACACAGTGACCAATGTCAGGGACAGAGTGACCAAAGACAGGGACACAGTGACCAAAGGCAGGGACACGGTGACCAAAGGCAGGGACACGGTGACCAAAGGCAGGGACACAGTGACCAAAGACAGGGACAGAGTGACCAAAGGCAGGGACACAGTGACCAAAGACAGGGACAGAGTGACCAAAGGCAGGACACAGTGACCAAAGACAGGGACAGAGTGACCAAAGGCAGGGACACAGTGACCAAAGACAGGACACAGTGACCAAAGGCAGGGACACAGTGACCTAAGGCAGGGACAGAGTGACCAAAGACAGGGACACAGTGACCAAGGGCAGGGACACAGTGACCAAAGGCAGGGACAGAGTGACCAAAGACAGGGACACAGTGACCAAGGGCAGGGACACAGTGACCAAAGGCAGGGACAGAGTGACCAAAGACAGGGACACAGTGACCAAAGGCAGGGACACAGTGACCAAACACAGGGACATGGTGACCAAACACAGGGACATGGTGACCAAAGACAGGGACAGAGTGACCAAAGACAGGGACACAGTGACCAAAGGCAGGGGCACGGTGACCAAAGACAGGACACAGTGACCAAAGACAGGGACACAGTGACCAAAGGCAGGGACACGGTGACCAAAGACAGGGACAGAGTGACCAAAGACAGGGACACAGTGACCAAAGGCAGGGACACGGTGACCAAAGACAGGGACAGAGTGACCTAAGGCAGGGATAGAGTGACCAAAGACAGGACACAGTGACCTAAGGCAGGGATAGAGTGACCACAGACAGGACAGAGTGACCTAAGGCAGGGATAGAGTGACCACAGACAGGGATACAGTGACCAAAGACAGGGACACAGTGACCCAGGGCAGGGACACAGTGACCAAGTCAACCATCCACCATCCACATATATCAGCTTTATATGTAAAGCTGATATAATATCTGCATTTCCCAGAGGAAATGGATTTAAAGAATGCACACTTTTTAATGGCTTAGTAAGGAGAATAACACCTCTAAGTGATGGATTTTGTGGTGAAACAACTAAGAAAGTAACACTCAGGTGAACTGAGGTAGTTTGTCACCCTTGCTGGCCATGGACAAAGTGCATGGGCAAGGAAAAGTCAATTTTGTGGGTGGCAGCCCCAGGCTCCCCCTGTGGACACCCCTGCAGCTCTCCAGGCCCCTCTGCAGGGGCTGTTTCAGAGCAATGATCACAACTGCTTGATGGCAGCAGCCTGAACAGAGCTCAGCTCAGCTGCTCAGCTTCTCTGGCTGTTTGTGAAGCTGCCTGAATAGAGAGAAAAAGAGCTTGAAATGAGCTGTGTCCTCTGAGAAATAAACCCAACAGCTGCAATTTCATCCCACAGCAAACCCAGTTTGTGCAGTCCCTTGGACTGGGAGCTGCAGGGAATTGGGTAATTCTGTGCTCAGCCCCAAGCTGGAGAATACCAGTCTGGGGAAGGTGCAGAAGAAGTTTTCTTTCTAGAAAGTCAATATATTTTTGCAAGCTTCACTAAGGAGAAATCTGCAGCAGGAATGTATTCCTCTCCCCAATCTCAGGCTGTGTCTCCTGTCTCAGACCACATTATTCCCCTTATTTGTATTTGCAGAATGTTTGTGTTACTCTTTCCACCCCACTCTTTTGTTGTAAATTCTGATGCTGTGTGCTGCTCACGTGGTCTCTCCCATGCTGAAAGCACAAGCAGAGTGAAGCAGAAACCCAAACCAGGCTGAGGAGAACACAGAGCAGCAGCAGTGGATGGATCCTGAGCTCATGGAACTCCCTGTGAATGGGAATGGCACCAGAGAAAACTGGGAGGACCAGGTCAGCAGAACTGGATGGGTTTTTAGCTCCCTTCCAACCCAGGCCATTCCATGATTCTACAATTCCCCGTCTGCTGTCCCTGTCTTTTTTCCTTCTTATGAATGTTTAAAACAAAGGAGAATGAGCTGGTGCTAAGTGAATGTCCTGGGGAAATCAGACAAAAATGTGACCAACTTCAGGCTGCAGTTATAAACCAGCTCTTATTCAAATTTACAAAAACCACAGACCCTGGGGCTTTCAGTAGCTGCAGTTCTGGAAGTCTGATGGACAAACCTTTATTTTACAGTTCATAAAGCAAAGCTTAACAACACTGCCTTCCTAATGCCATCCAAAGCTCTGGCTCATTGTAAATTTAAAAAGAAGCTTATTGAAAGTGGAACCAGCATAAATACTGAGGTAGATCCATTACATTTCATGATACAGTTATCTGGTGGTGGCTCACTCCTCCTGTTCAAGGATAATAAAAGGGAAAATGTCCCCATGACATTCAGTGGCAGAAATGTCATTGCTGAAGTGCCCATGATGTGCAATTAACATTTTTAAGGATTCATTTAACGGGTACTGTCACGGCTGATAGATCTGAGACCACACCAATATCCACGTTTGGATTTCTGCCCAATTCAGCAGCTCACTGGCAACTTCACCCTCTCACTTCTGGATATTTCTATTTTTCTTTCTCCTTATGTCTGCTGCATTGAGGGTGCTATAAAAATTGGATCATTTTATAGATTTATCATTTTATGATTTCTCATTCAAGGCCAGGCTGGGTGGGACCTGGAGGAACTGGTCTGATCAAGGTGTCCCTGGCCAAGGCAAGGGGTTGGAACTGGATGATCTTTAAGGGATCTTTAAGGTCACTTCCAACCCAAACCATTCCAGGATTCTCTGACTTCTCCCCCACTCCATCACTAATGTTGTATCACAATCAGAGTTGCTACCCAAAAAAAGTTTTCCTTTTTTAAATGTTCTGCTTTCCACAAGCAAGTTGTAATTTTCATAATGAAAACTACTTTGTTTTTCAGAGAAAAGTAAGTTGTGGGGCAAGAGCTGCTTGGTGTTAGGGTGGATTAACAAAGAGGTCACTGTGCATTGTGAATGAAGGCACTGTCAGCAGCAGCATGGGGATCCAGGTCTGGACTCTGTTCATGAGGAGAAGCCCTGGATCTTTGCTGTTGGCATTTGAATCCAACCCTGCTGTTTAACAGAATGGAAAGGCAGGAAAATACAGAAGGTATCAGCTATAGCAGCAGATCTGTCTGTAAGCAAAATGTCCACCAAAGTTGGCAGGGGACTGCAGCTATCCTGGAGACTCCTCTGGCTGTGTGAGTGTTTGTGCTCCTGCTCAGGGCTGGGTGTGCCATGGCTCTCCAGGCAGGCTGCAGACACAGAGAGAGAGAGAATGTGTCCCCAACACCTCAGCAAGGCAGATGGAGGGACATGATCCCAATGCTGAATGGCCTGGGAGGAAAGCAGGTGCCTCCCCACTGCCACAACCCTTGCAGAGAAAGAGCAGCTCTGAAGTGAAGCCTCTGACATCTGTGCTTTGTGCACATCTGCCTTTCCCCCACAGCACCTCCATTAGAAAATTGCCATGTCTCATCTGTTGGGAAACCTCAGTTTCAAACGTGCCAAATCAGGCAAAGCAAGAAAACACAACGGGCTGGATGGGGCTTGTGAGAGATGTTCCTTCCAGAGGTGACTTTGCATTGCTGGGAAAACAATTTCATCTTCTCCTGACCCCCAGGAACAGGGGCAGGGGTGCTGGGGGAACCACAGGCTCCATGATACCAGAATTGTCTGTAAACAGCAGCAAGATTTCTATTGCAGAAAGGAATAAACAAGAGCACAGAATCTCTCCATGCAGCACAGAATTACACATTTGCCTCACCGCCCAGAGCAAAGATTTCTAACTCTGCTGTGATTTTTTCCAAGCAATCATTGCTGCCTTTTTATGCCCTTCTTTCTATGCCTTTCTGCACTAGATGAGTCAAAACAGGTTTCTATGTAATTATACAAATGACATTTAGGGGACACTGTCCAAAAAAAAAAAAAAAGGAAAAAAGATTCTAAAGAACACAAGCTTTCCCTTTGTTATTGAAATCTTCAGCAATATTAGTCACCACTGCTGCTCCTTGCTGGCTTTGAACACTGTTTGATCCCAGGCAGGACTGCACTGATGGCAGCCCAGCTTCCCATGGCTCTGGGGAAATACACAGCCAAAATCAGAAACTCCTCTGGACCTTCCAGTTGCATTTCCACCTTTCCCTGCATGGTAAGAAATTTTCTTACCCTTGTTAATTGTTCCAGCAGCAGGGAGTGCACAGCTGTGTGAATGTCATGTCACAGACAATCCTCAATGACAAGCTCTCAGTGTCTGGCACCCAGGCTGTCCCTGCTCCCATCTGAGCTGCCAGTGCCAAACACAGCTGGAGCCACAGCACACCAAGAATGCTCTCATGGGCTCCTGTTGGACACAGCAGCCTTGCAACATGGAAAAATGGTTAAACAGGGAAGGGTGATGGCAGCCAAGCAGATGGGGTGGTTTGGAAATGAACAGCACCAATACAGAGGGGTTTGCCCCTCCAGCCTCCTCCCAGCTCAGATCTTCCATCTGCTTTGGTTCTCCTGGGGTAGCAGCCTGTCAGAGCCATTAGAAAAGGAGGGAACCAGGGACACACTGTTGTTCCCCTCAGTGTGCAGCAAAGGATCCATCCTTCCTTTAAACACAGAAACCAGGGTGTGCAACAAACAACCCATCCTTCCTTTAAACACAAAAACCAGAGTGTGGAGCAAAGGATCCATCCTTCCTTTAAATACAGAAACCAGAGTGTGCAGCACACAACCCATCCTTCCTTTAAACACAAAAACCAGAGTGTGGAGCAAAGGATCCATCCTTCCTTTAAACACAGAAACCAGGGTGTGCAACAAACAACCCATCCTTCTTTAAACACAGAAACCAGAGTGTGGAGCAAAGGATCCATCCTTCCTTTAAACACAGAAACCAGGGTGTGCAACAAACAACCCATCCTTCCTTTAAACACAGAAACCAGAGTGTGCAACAAACAACCCATCCTTCCTTTAAACACAGAAACCAGAGTGTGCAGCAAACCATCCACCTTTCCTTTAAACACAGAAACCAGAGTGTGCAGGAACAACCCATCCTTCCTTTAAACACAGAAACCAGAGTGTGCAGCACACAACCCATCCTTCCTTTAAACACAGAAACCAGGGTGTGCAACAAACGACCCATCCTTCCTTTAAACACAGAAACCAGGGTGTGCAGAAACAACTCATCCTTCTTTAAACACAGAAACCAGAGTGTGGAGCAAAGGATCCATCCTTCCTTTAAATACAGAAACCAGAGTGTGCAACAAACCATCCACCTTTCCTTTAAACACAGAAACCAGAGTGTGCAGAAACAACCCATCCTTCCTTTAAATACAGAAACCAGAGTGTGCAGAAACAACCCATCCTTCTTTAAACACAGAAACCAGAGTGTGCAGGAACAAACCATCCACCTTTCCTTTAAACACAGAAACCAGGGTGTGCAGGAACAGCCCATGCAGTAAAAGCTGTGCCAAGTCTCTCCAAGTCCTGGGCTGCTCAGTGAGTGCTGCTGCTGTTCCCTGTCCCTGACACAGCAGCACGGTGACACCCTGAGCCACACTCCTGTGACACTCGGGGCCTGACCTTGCTTTGGCTGCAGTCACTGGTGGTTCTGCTTTTGATGTTGATGGCAGTGGGGCACTGCTCCAGTGTCACCTCCCCTGCACCCCCAGGGGCTCTCTCCAGCAGCACTGTCAGCTTACAGAAGGCAGGACAATTTGAAAGTATTTCCTGCAGCCCAAGGCAAAGCAAGAGATGACCTTTTCCACCAGCACAGAGCTGCTCACGGGCTGCTGCTGAATATTCCAGCAGCTCTGTGCTCTGCTCCACAGATGTCCTGGCTGCTCTGCAGCAGGGCTGGGCTCTCCTCAATGCACTGGGCACCCAGAGAGGCTCTGCTCTGCTGTACACCTTTGGTACAGCCTGGGCTGTGCCACCCCCTGTCACCTGGCAAAGGCCAGCACAGGACACAGGAACTCTCCCTCTGCTTGGGGATTGTTCCACCAGACACAGAAACTTCCCCTTCCAGAGCCTTCCATTGTGTTAATGCAGAGATGAGAGCTCTGCAGGGCAGTGGGACCTGCAGGAGTGCTCAGCCCTGGGAGGGTGAGCTGGGCTGAGCCAGCAGGGCACACACAGCCCTGGCACACACAGCCCTGGCACACACAGGGCACACACAGGGCACACACAGCCCTGGCACACACAGGGCACACACAGGGCACACACAGCCCTGGCACACACAGGGCTCACACAGCCCTGGCACACACAGCCCTGGCACACACAGCCCTGGCACACACAGGGCACACACAGCCCTGGCACACACAGGGCACACACAGGGCACACACAGCCCTGGCACACACAGCCCTGGCACACACAGGGCACACACAGCCCTGGCTCACACAGCCCTGGCACACACAGCCCTGGCACACACAGGGCACAAACCCTGCAAACAGCTGCTGTGCCCGCCTGCAGAATGCCCTTTGTACCAGAGACAGACAGAGAGGATTCTCCCTGCTAGATGGGAGAACCTTCACAGTCTGTTACACATCCCAAACATGACATTCAATCAAAAGCTTTTTGAAAATGGACAAATATTTTCTTAATAATTTTTAGCAGCACTGCCAACTCTTCCAAGAATTACTTTTCACTAGGAAGCTGGCTGGGTTTTTTTGCAGATAGGATATCTGTGCTATCCAGTTATTTCTATAAAGAGACTTGGCCTTTAGGACTAATTTAAAGGGTTTCCCAAAGCAGATGGAGCTTTTTGAATATAGAAAAAGGGATTTACAGGATTACTGAGCTCCAAGTAATCAAACATAAAGACAAAATTATGCCTAAGGCAAGTAAGAAATGCTCCAGGCTATCAGAGATTGTCTCTTCATCCTCAGTAGATGACATCTAGTGTAAATTGACATGATTTCCTGCCATCAGTAGATTTTATTCAATTATTCTTGTTGATGATGTGGTTCACAGATCACCAACAAGACACTAAATGTCTTGGTGAAGAGGACAGAGAAAGGGAAGAGAAAAACCAGAGAATGTCTAAGCTGGCTGTATTAAATTACCACAGAGCACTCCCATGCTCTACCTGTGCCAGCAGACACAACAAGGAGCTTCTGGAAGCACTGATGTCATTCACTGGCAGGCACAAAGGCTTCTGTGACAAGCCAAAGGCTGAGGACATGGAGCCTGTGAATGAGTGCTCAGTGAGTGTGCAGGGGAAGTGACACAGACACAAACAGCCTGGACAGGCTGAATTTACCCAGCTGAGCTTGTACCTGCTCCCTTCCCCACTCCAGCTCTCAATCCTCCATCAGGTTCAGGTTATCCTCTGCTAGCCAAGCTCCTGGGACACTGAGCACAGAGCCTGGGTCCCTTCCCTGCAGGGGAACCTGCACAGGGACCCACAGCTTCTCTTACTGATAAATGACACAGGGATCCACAGCTTCTATTTACTGATAAATGACACAGGGATCCACAGAGCTTCTATTTACTGATAAATGACACAGGGATCCACAGCACATCTTCTATTTAGTGATAAATGACACAGGGATCCACAGCTTCTATTGACTGATAAATGACACAGGGACCCACAGCTTCTCTTACTGATAAATGACACAGGGACCCACAGCTTCTATTACTGATAAATGACACAGGGATCCACAGCTTCTATTTAGTGATCAACTGACACAGGGATCCACAGCTTCTATTACTGATAAATGACACAGGGATCCACTCCACAGCTTCTATTGACTGATAAATGACACAGGGATCCACAGCTTCTATTGACTGATAAATGACACAGGGACCCACAGCTTCTATTGACTGATAAATGACACAGGGACCCACAGCTTCCATTTACTGATAAATGACACAGGGACCCACAGCTTCTATTGACTGATAAATGACACAGGGATCCACTCCACAGCTTCTATTTACTGATAAATGACACAGGGACCCACAGCTTCCATTTACTGATAAATGACACAGGGATCCACTCCACAGCTTCTATTGACTGATAAATGACACAGGGACCCACAGCTTCTATTGACTGATAAATGACACAGGGACCCACAGCTTCCATTTACTGATAAATGACACAGGGATCCACAGCTTCTTATTTACTGATAAATGACACAGGGATCCACTCCACAGCTTCTATTGACTGATAAATGACACAGGGATCCACATCTTCTATTGACTGATAAATGACACAGGGACCCACAGCTTCTATTGACTGATAAATGACACAGGGATCCACAGCTTCTATTTACTGATAAATGACACAGGGATCCACATCTTCTATTGACTGATAAATGACACAGGGATCCTCACCTCATTTCCTATTTACTGATCAACTGCCACAGGGATCCACAGAGCTTCTATTGACTGATAAACTGACACAGGGATCCACAGCTTCTATTTACTGATAAATGACACAGGGATCCTCACCTCATTTTCTATTTAGTGATAAACTGCCACAGGGATCCTCACCTCATTTTCTATTTAGTGATAAACTGCATCTGGGATTGGCCCATGTTGGATGTTTCTAATTAATGGCCAATCACAGTCAGCTGGCTCAGACAGAGAGCTGAGCTACAAACCTTTGTTATCATTCATTCCTTTCTATTCTATTCTTAGCCAGCCTTCTGATGAAACCTTTCCTTCTATTCTTTTAGTATAGTTTTAATGTAATATATATCATCATATAAATCAGCCAATCACACTCAGCTGGCTCAGACAGAGAGCCGAGCTACAAACCTTTGTTATCATTCATTCCTTTCTATTCTATTCTATTCTATTCTATTCTATTCTATTCTATTCTATTCTATTCTATTCTATTCTATTCTATTCTATTCTATTCTATTCTATTCTTAGCCACCCTTCTGATGAAACCTTTCCTTCTATTCTTTTAGTATAGTTTTAATGTAATATATATAATAAAATAATAAATCAAGTCTTCTGTAACATGGAGTCAGATCCTCATCTCTTCCCTCATCCAAACCCCTGTTTGGTCACATTTTCCAGCTGTTTTCCTTCCTTCTTTCCAATACTGGCACAACAGAGTCCTGAGTGGTGTTTTCACTGGGATGGTCTCACCCGACAGGACACTGTGAGCACACCCACACTGAACAAACAAGAAGTGAGCAAGGATGTCTGTTAGCTCACTGATAACCTCAAAACTGACATTTTCCAGATCCAAACAGCCTGAGGCTGGGCCTGGATGGCAAGGGCAGCCCCTTCCTCCCACACCCCCAAAAAGGGAGCACAGAAATCCAGGCTGAGCTGAGCTCCACCTTCCCCATCCCTCCCTGCTGCCTGTGCTGCAACACTGCACTTGCACTTCCTTTTCCACGAGTACATTTCATTTTATTTTTCCCACACTGCTTCTCAGACTTTTGGGAAATTCCATAATACCACAGCAAAAGCTCCCAATAGCAGCCAGAATTGCTTTTATGGCTGTTTAACACAGTGCTGAATTTAAATGGCTAATGTATATGCTTCTCTCACACATGAGTACAAACTGCTGCACAGCAAAACTTTATTTTATCAAATTAAAATTCACTGTAACACGAATTTATTGTATCTTTGCTCATAAGTGGTTTTATGCATTTGATTTTTTTTTCAGTCTTTCAGGGTTTTGGCAGTAGATGGAAAGCAATCAAAGTCCCATTTGAAGCAGCCATGTAAGCAATTCTCATTTACAGAAGACAATGAAAAATTAATCTAAAATGAGTGTAACTAAGTTCTCATAGAAACAACAAAACCACTCAGACATTATCATTTTCAACAGCTGTTTACTGTCTTCATCTACAAAATCACCTGTCAGATTTTACTATTGCCTCCAGGGGGAAAAAAGCCAAGCCCAAGAGCCTCTGTGAGTTAATAAAATGCTCCACATGTACCACAGATATTGAGGCTCCTTTCCTGCAATGCCAACACTTGGCAGCCATGATGGAGGTGATGCTCAACACCTCTCTCCTGCAGGTTTGAATTCTACATGTTAAACTGCAAGGAAAATCAATCAGCCATGGCTGGTGGGCAGGGCTGGGTGTTCTCCTGCTCCATGGAACATCTGCCCCCTGTGCCATGGGCAAGGCAACATCTGGAGAGCTCAGAACACAACTCCTGCCCAGGAAAGGCAAACACGTGAAGGACAAGAGGGATGTCAGCAGAATGGAGCTGTTCTGGGGAATTGGGGCTCCTGTCCCAGCCCAGATTGTTCAGCACTGAGTGGTGAGGAGTTGGTTCAGTGGCAGGGCACATGGAGCTGCTCCATGCCAGGGGATGGCTGTGATGGAAGGGTGCCACAAACACGTGAAGGACAAGAGGGATGTCAGCAGAATGGAGCTGTTCTGGGGAATTGGGGCTCCTGTCCCAGCCCCAGTTTGTTCCAGCTCTGAGCTGGTGAGCAGTTTGTTCAGTGGCAGGGCACATGGAGCTGGTCCATGCCAGGGGATGGCTGTGATGGAAGGGTGCCACAAACACGTGAAGGACAAGAGGGATGTCAGCAGAATGGAGCTGTTCTGGGGAACTGGGGCTCCTGTCCCAGCCCCAGATTGTTCAGCACTGAGTGGTGAGGAGTTTGTTCAGCTGTCAGGGCACATGGAGCTGCTCCATTCCAGGGGGTGGCTGTGATGGAAGGGTGCCACACAAGCACCAGAAGGAAAGCAAAGGGCTGCTGGCAGTGTGAGCCCTGGCATGGACCCACCAGGGACAGCCCAACTCCTGCTGATGGCTGGGCTGACCCAGGGCAGCAGGCAGGACAGGCAAACACACAGAGCTGAGTTTACTGTCCCTCACATGCAGATTCTCAGGCTCTCAAAGGCTGTCTCAAGTGCTGCTGCTGTCCCCAGTTTCAGATTTAGGAGAGGGGAAGGAGTTAATTATTGAAGGGCAGCTACAGGGAGTGGGATGCACGGCTCCTATTGACTTCCTTAATGGTGGTAAAATGTGCAAATCCTGTGGACTGTAGCTGAATTTAAATTACAATGATTACAAAATATAAAGCCTAAAAAAGAGGATTTATACATGAGCAGATTTAGCTGAGACACAGACTCCCTCAAGACCTACATTTTGTTTACATGCAAAGCAGACTGCTCCTCCTGCATGCCTAAATCCTGATGACAATTATTTATAGATCTCAGCAGCCTCCTAAGGGGCTCTGAACCATCACTCCTGCTGCTAAATGCCCTGGGGAGTATCTGCTGGTTATGGGTTCATCCCCATTCTCTGGCCACTGTCCAGCAAAGCACTCTGAGTGTGCACACAGCCCTGCTCACATGATGCACCATGAGGACACATGAACAGATCCATAACATCAACAACCACTGCAATGCACTTCTGCTGCTGCTTTCAGCCAGGATTTCCATGCCCAGCACAGAACTGTGAACCTATTCCGTGTTAGCAGACACGGGGCACAGGGAAATGCAGGGACTTGCCCAAGGTCAGGCAGGAGCTCAGGGGAGAAATGAGGACACCAACAATGCCCATGTTTAAAACGAGTCCTGAGGAGTTTGCAGAGCTCTGCCTGCTGGGTGAGGGAGGCTTTGAGTGCTCTGCACTGGAATAAAGGAATCAGCGAGTTGTACAGCAGGAACCAAATATTTTTAAAATTATTTGCATCTACTCTCATGTTAACCAGACCAGATCCACCTCACCAAGAAATTCCAATGATTATTTAATTAATGTCAAAGCTAAGAAATCATGAAACTGGGGCTGTTCCATACTCCTGATCCAGCTGCAGGAATAAACTCCAACACCAGCCATTATTCTGAATTCCTCTAGAACAACCAACACACAGTTACTTAGAATGGAATATTGAAAAAATGCAGCACTATCTTTAACCAAAACCCAACAGCCACTGCTCAGCACAAGCCTGCCTTTCCCTGCAGCCCCGTGTAGAGCAGCTCCCTGCATTTCCTCTCTTCCCCCATCTCAATCTGCACACAAATTTGCACCAGGAGGTCCCCATTATGTATGTCAGCAATTTACACCTCACTTTTGGGCTCTGTTTTAAGAAGTTTACTTTGCTTTCAGGTTTAAGTCTGTTGCAAGATTCTGGTTGGGATGCAGCTGAAATTTCCAGAAGTACCTTGCTGCCACAAAGTGCTGGGGCAGCTCTGGGGTTCTCAAGCACACAAGTTCCTTTCAGGCTCTGATTGCTTTGAAATGCCTCTGCTTTCTCCCAGGCACTGGGAATTCGAGGCCCCAGAAGTTCTGAAAATTCCAATAGGTGTTTGGCTGCTGAAATAACTGCTTTTTTAAATTTAGGTACTACAAACTACAGTCATCCAAGTATTTATGCATTGCTTCACTTGGCACTGCAAAGCCTAAGTGAAACAGATGGCCAGCTCAGGTTTCCAAAAGTGACTCAGATACTCAGGAGCCCAACTCACACAGGAAGTCAATACCAGTTAATCTTCCAAATGTCAAATGGCACTTTTGAAAACAGCACTTTCCATTACCAGCAAGGACCTGAAACTCCGTGCTTTTTAAATGTTTGCTTTGTACCAAGTAATACCCCAGGCTCCACCTGTCTGTCTTTTCCTGTTCAAAGGACAAGTGAGCACTTGGGTAATGCAGCTTGTGCAGGCAAATCAGCCAGTCCTGCAGCACTGAGGCTTTCTTCCCCTAAAGGACACTTGCAGGCAGCAAGCTAAAGGTGGGGAGAACTGAAAACATTCAGAATTAGCAGCACAGCCTTCCCTGCTGGCCACAGCTTTGGCAGGGGAGTGCAGACCCTGCAAGCACCCACAGCACAGCTCTGACCTCTGGGGTCTCATCAGTGCCCAGCAGAAATGCAAGGTGGGCAGCATCAGACAAGGCACAGTGACACCAGGGCTGCACAGAAGCAGCACCCAGGACAGAGAGCACAGGGCCAAGGTGAATGTTTGGAGTCAGGACATCAACAGACCTGGGCTGGCCCAGGCCACAGCTCTGCTCCTGATGGGACTTCCCAGGCAGCAGCAATTCCATGATCAGAGCTCACCTGAGAACCCTGCAGCCCTTTTCTGCTGCAGATGGGTAATTAATGAGATCAGTGTCCTTCCCAGAAACTGACTGGGACTGGAGGGGGAACTGAGCTGAGTGCTTCTGGTATTTTTAACCTGGCATGTCGAGCAGTGAGTAAGGGCCATTATCTCCAGCATGGATCTTAGGAGAGGGAGAAGTTAGGGAGGTGATTTCCACCCACATCAGTAAGTCTCAGAGCAAAATGACAGATGGATGTGGAAACTGGCTTAGAGAAGAGACTAGAGGGACGCCAGTCCTACAAAGACTTTGAAGGTTAACTTTATACACCTTCAGGAAACTCTGGGAAAGCCTGCAAGTCCCAGACTTGCAAATCTCGAGTTTTCAGGTATCAGCAGAAACAACCCGGGGTTAGGTACCCACATACCCTGGACAAATGTCAAAGTGCTGTCACTGGCTGATGGCAACATGGAAATTGCTTCCATAGCCTGGTGAGTAGGAAGGCACAGAAGGAAGCCAACACCAGGAATGGCACACTGCAAACTATAAAATTATAAGTGCACAGATCTCCCTCTAATAACTTCAATCTTTAGTCTTTGTTTAGCACTCTGCTGTTTTCAGTACAAAGAAAGAACCTTATGGCATTAGCCCCAGGAGAAATGTGACTTTCCTTAGAAAAAGAACAACCATTATCCTTTTGTATTCTCTTTGAAGAGCAGTAATTTCAATACTTTCTTTTAAAATATAAGTTACAAGTGCTTAGCAAAGAAAGAATGACTGTTGACATATCTTTCCTGCATCTAATAATCTCTTCCTTTCACTTAAACTATCTTTTTCCCTGTGGAGGATTATTATCACTGAGCTCCTTGGAGTCTGACAATAATTGAGATGTTTTGGCTATTGAGTCAGAAGCATTAAGATTTTAAAAAGAGCAGTACAGAGACATGGAAGAATGAAATTGAAATGCCCAAATCACCTACACTTGATTGCAATGAGAGACAGAAAACTTCTCAAGGCTCAGGAGAGGTTTGGTCTCTTCCCTTCCACCCCACTCAGAGCTCTCCTCCTCCAAGCCTGAGCACCTGCTGACCCAGCTGATCAATTAACCCCTGCTCCTCATCTTCTGCAGATCCTGGCTGCTGGGACAAGGGACACAGGCCCTGCTGAGCCATGCACAGCTCAGTGCTGACCTGCACAGCCCCTGAGCTGAGGAAAAGCCTCAGGATGTGAAGCCCCAGCTCTGCACTCAGTGCTCAGAGCAGGTTTGGACCATGAGGAACCTGGGCAGGCTGCAGCCAGGGCTCCTTGAGCTCCATAACCATTCTCCAGAGATGTTCCCTGTCCCTGATCCTATAATCACTCCATAACCAGTGCTCCAGAGCTGCTCCCTGTCCCTGATCCTATAATCACTCCATAACCAGTGCTCCAGAGCTGCTCCTTGTGCTTCATCCCATAACCACTCCAAAACCAGTGCTGCTGCTCCTTGTCCTTCATCCCATATCCACTCCATTACCATTCTCCAGAGCTGCTCCATGTCCCTGATCCTATAATCACCAGTGCTCCAGAGCTGCTCCTTGTGCTTCATCCCATAACCACTCCATAACCATATAATCCACTCCATAACCATAATCTATAACCAGTGCTGCTTCTCCTTGTCCTTCATCCCATACCCACTCCATAACCAGTGCTGCTGCTCCCAGTCCCTGATCCCATATCCACTCCATAACCAGAGCTCCAGAGCTGCTCCCTGTCCCTGATCCCATATCCACTCCATAACCAGAGCTGTTGCTCCTTGCCCTTCATCCCTCACACCCACCCATGCTCATCCTCTCTCCCCAGGGTGTCTCCAGCAGGATTTTGGTGCCAGGCTCTGGTAAGAAGAGCAGCAGCATTGACCCAGTGAGAAGGAGGAAACAAAAAGGGACATCCAAGGCCACCACTGTGCCCTGCACACATGGAATGAGGGATTTCTGCTGCTGCTGGGGACAGGGAGGTGACCCCAGGGCAGCACTGACCAGGCTGGGGTCCCACAAAAAGGAGTTGGGGGCTACAGTCAGCTAAAAGCTCTTGAGTGCCAGGGGCAAGAACCTGGGCACTCCAATGCCTTGGAAAATTCCATCTCTCCCTGCTTAAGGTGAAGAACCAGCAGCAGTTATAAAACTGAAGGGTTTTCTCACTGTCCTGAATGTGATTTCAGCAATATCTGGGATAGGTAGAATAAAAAAGCTAAAGAGAGTAGGAGCTGCTAACAATTAGTGACTAATTACATGTGTAGATGCTTAAATAGCAGCATTTCCAAATCTTGGAGCGTACATACTGTAAATCTTTCATGTAAAGGATTTGCAGAGAAAGGAATCCTCAAACCCTCTTTAACATCTTCAGCGGAACAAAAGATCTTTCTGTACACTCTCTGACATTACTCAGGAAACAGCAAATTATCTGATTCAATTGGCTCATGAGTAAAAGAGCACACAGCAATTAACTCCTTAAAAACCAAATCCCCCTTTGAGAGGATTTATTATATAAAAAAGCACTAAATACATAATAAAATAAGTAATGCAAGAATTTAGAACTAAGCACAGTCAAATACAGGAAAACATAAGAAAAAATGTAAGATGGAAAAGAAAATAGTCTTAAATGTAAGAAAAAAATTCTCATGCAGAGCTGAGCTACTCAGCAGTCATTACCATTACAAAGGGATGAAGTCTCCAACAATCTAAGTAATCTGAACAGATAAGTTACCCACCACAGTCCACAAAAGATGTGGCTTCAAAGTAGGCAGGATTAATGGTCTTGCTTCCTGGCAAAATGAAGTCATGCTTGTGTGTTTGTGAATAATTTTCCAGAAGGCAGGAACAGCTACAATGGAGCTGATAAATACTCCAGCCAGCTGCTCACTCCAACGGGCTGGGGCTTGTCTGGAGAGTGTCCCTGACACTGAAACTCTGCTCTCACATGTGCACAGGGAACTGAAAACTGGAAACACACAGAGAAGATGGCAAATAATAAAGAACAGAAACGATTTACTGTGCTGTGGTGGTTAAAAAACCTCAACATCTGATGTGGGGGTGATGCCCAAGGAAGGATCCTCCTGCTCATGCACATCCATGGAGTGCCCTTGCTCCCGGGTCAGTGTGTGACCCAAATTAGAGATGTGTGCTCCCACAAACACAGAGATGTTAAAGCTGATGGACATTCCTTCCTACACTTCACTGGAGGCTGAATCAGGCTCCAAATTACAAACCTGGTTGCTTCTTTCTGTCCTCATGGCTGGGTCTGCACTCCTGCTGCCAATTACAGACACAGCTCTTCCAAAGCAGCTGCTGAGGTCAGAGCAGAGGCAGGGGAATCAGGAATCCCCTGGGAGCAGAGCATGGTGCTGAGGAGCTCACATTTCCCAATTTTTAAGAAGTCAGAGCCTGTTTATGCCCAACACGTAAATGCCACTTGCCCTCCATGTCCTGGCTCTGCTCTCAATGCCCTCTGTTCCACAGCTCTGGGGATCTTGTGGGATTTTTTTGTTTAATAAACCCACACAATGAATTAATAATGTGTGATCCACAGTGAACCACAGCGAATCTCTGCTGATTTGCATCACTGAGGGATGTGGCAATTATATCATGTTTGATGACTTTGTGTTTCATCTCACCTCAGCAACTCTACCAGCCCCAGAAATACTGCAGAGAACAGGAGAGGCTGCCTGTCAAAATAATTAACACGGCTTTAATTAACAGAACATGGCCACAATCCCCTTCTTGGGAGGTTCTGGGAGTAATGTTAGCAAAAGCTGAGTTTCTGGCCAGTTCTGAGTGATCAAATCCCCTGCCCTTACCATGACATTTCCAGGTTAACTTTTCCAGGAGTTCTGCTGGGAATTTACCCTGCATTTAAACAATGTTTATCTGTAATGTACAGGAGTTGTACAGCTGGTGAGGAAATCACAGCAGGCATAACCAAACTGTGGAACTGCACACATGCAGCCAGCCAAACATCCCCAGCAATGAACAGATTCAGCTTTTAAATATTCCTTACCAGTCTCATTAAATCTCTGGGCATTTCTCAAGATAAAAATTGACAAATAGCATCTCCAAGTGGAGAGGCTCGCCACGCTCCTGCACTTTCTGAGACATGACAAAAAATGCCACAGGAAATGATAATCACAAGCAATTAAAGCCTCCAAACCCAAGTGAACAATTGCTAAACTAAGCAGAGAGATCCTGCTCCTTTGGGGATTGTCAGTGGGGCTTGCTGAGCTCTGATTTGGCTGAAATCTTGCTCTGGTGGAGTGCAGCCTGCACATCACACACATCACAGATTCCTTTTGCTCAGTACATTGCAGTGAATGAATTCCATGCCACACAGACACTGAATTCTGGCTAAGAACAGATGTAAACACTGAAATTCAATGTTGGCCCATCAGTATTGCTGTGTTGGACAGGACACCTTGCTTTCCAAACCATCTGATGGCATTGCTAAATATGCCAGGCTCATTAAAAATAGTTGAAATGGGGATGAATTCAGTGTCTGAGGTCACTTGAGTACTCTGGCAGAGTCATTATTGAATTTCTACCAGTGTGATTACAAAGAGTGCGTGCTCAGTCCATTAATCTGCAGCATGCAAACCAAAAATCAATGGGGTGCTACTTCAAACTCCTTTTTGTAATAATTACCATCATGTATGAGGGTGTACACGTGGGAGGGGGGTGTGGAGGCCATTGCCACAGCCCTGGATTGAAAAGAGATAATCTGGGTTTCTGAGCTGTACACCGGAGAGGAGAAAGGAGAGAAAAGTCAGAATTTGTTCTGAACTTGGGCTCAAATTCAGTCTGCAAAGGAAATGTTGCCATTTGCTTCAATGAAGACAACATGAAGTTCATTCCCTGGAAACTCCCCTGGAAACTGGGACTTGCAGGGAGCTGGGAATTGCTGTCAGTGATCAGAAGCAGCAGGAATGGGGGGAGCAGGAGCCCACAGCACCAGCAGCACATCCCAAAATCCCCCCAGCCAGCACCAACTGCTGCTCTGACCATCCCTGCTTGACCTGCACCATTTACAACAAGGAATCAGCATTTATGTAATAATTTTCCACCTGTTCCATACAGCAGTCCCTGTTATTACATAAGAAAATAAATAGAGATTTTTATCTGTACTTTGAATAGGCAGTGACACATCAAAGCAAAGGAACTTTGATTGGAAGAGTAAATCTCAGTAAGCCAGTGCAGAAACAAATGGTTCAGCTGTCCAATATATTACATTTTGTGTAAGGAATGGAAAGGTTTCAGATAAATGGTGGTGCTGCACCACTGTCAGCTGGTCAGCTGTGACTGAGCTGACAGAGACACGAGATGGAAAAAGTATTTTAAATAATCGAATTGTCTTTTGTGATATTGTAGCCAGCTTTCCAGAGGTCTCTCCTCACCAGTTTAAAGTGTCTTGAGCTCAGAGGAGTTTTGTTATTACAAAATTCCTCAAGCACAGAGGGCTTACATGTGTAAGAAACATATTTCAATTCGCTTCACCGAACACTTACAAAGTTCTTATTCACTTTATTCTTGAAAGGTTTGGCTTTTGGCACTTTTTCCTAAATTTTCTCCATTCTTTAGTGCCTGACTGATTTATTTCCTGCGCTGTGAAAGTTCCAGAGGAAAGCAGAGTTGCTTGGCAGCGTGGTGTGGTATTGCTGAACTCAGCTGTTTGTGGCTCTCAGCAGATGTTTCTGCTTCAAAGGCAGGGGGAGAAAAAACACAAAATCACCAATTCCTCCTCCCCAATCCTGCATCTTTTGTCTCTTATCTTCCACTGCCTCCAATCCACAAGCAAGGCTCCATCACAAGAGCTGCTAAGGGGGTCACCCAGGAATAAGGGCTGACCTTGCCCCAGAGCAGACTGAGAGTGCCAGGAGGGAATGAGCAAAGGTCACAGAGGTTTGGGCTGGTCAGAGGACCTCAGGAATAATTCCACTGGAGTTACAGGTGGGATTGCTGTGTGCCAGGTCACAGAGGTTTGGGCTGGTCAGAGGATCTCAGGAATAATTCCACTGGAGTTACAGGTGACTGACATGGGATTGCTGTGTGCCTGGGCACAGAGGTTTGGGCTGGTCAGAGGATCTCAGGAATAATTCCACTGGAGTTACAGGTGACTGCCATGGGATTGCTGTGTGCCAGCAGGCAGCAGGTTTGGGCTGGTCAGAGGATCTCAGGAATAATTCCACTGGAGTTACAGGTGGGATTGCTGTGTGCCAGGGCACAGAGGTTTGGGCTGGTCAGAGCATCTCAGGAATAATTCCACTGGAGTTACAGGTTACTGACTTGGGATTGCTGTGTGCCAGCAGGCAGCAGGTTTGGGCTGGTCAGAGGATCTCAGGAATAATTTCACTGGAGTTACAGGTGGGATTGCTGTGTGCCTGGGCACAGCAGGTTTGGGCTGGTCAGAGGATCTCAGGAATAATTCCACTGGAGTTACAGGTGACTGACATGGGATTGCTGTGTGCCAGGGCCAGCAGGGTGGGGCAGAGGATGCCAGTGGGACTGGCAGTTTTTCCCCCTGCATGGTCCAGGAGTGCCCAGAACACCTTCCCCAGCCCAAGGAAAGCTGAAAGGCAGACTGAGTGCTTGCAGGTCGCTCTGCAGAAATGATTTCCTTGTCAGAGAGTCAGAAAATCCTCTGACCCTGGACATCAGGAGTTACAGTTATTATTGAACCTGTCCATCAGTCTGGATGGATGGAGAGCTGCTGTCCCATTATTCCATGATTGCACATCCATTCTGTTTGTGTGGGCTCTGCTCCATTTACATTAGAATGGAATAAAACAATACATCCAACCTGCCTGGAAAGCAGGGCAGGCACTGGCTGCAGCTCTCAGCAAGGCTGGGTTACTGCAGGCACTGGCTGAGCCTCCAGCATTTCCTTTTGAGAAGCATGTAAAAAGCTTTTCTAAACGATACAAATTTGCTGTGCAAACAGATTTGATGCCTTCATTTGTGCAAGAAATATGTGAAGAATGCCCTTTCTCTTGGAGCTTCAGCCCTGCTGCTTCTCAACAGACCCAGAATTCAAAAGTAGATTAAAAAAAAAAAGAACAATTATTGCAACCAAAAGTTCTGTAGAGATCGTGGATAGATCTCTAATGCATTTTCTTATCTCATCTCTTCTAATTAATTTCTTCTCTTAGATAAAAAAATCTCATGGGCATGCCTTACTCCTTGGCTAATACTATATTAAGTCATGCATGAAGATTATGATAGGATTTTTTGAATGGTCAGGACTAAGTCTAACAGTGGTTCTGTTGAAATCCAACAAGAAAATTCCTTTTACCAGCACCCAACAGCTGGCCTTCAAAAAGTTCAGGTGAGCCATGAGGCTCCTCTTCTTTCTTCATCCTCCATCCATCCTGCATCCTCCATCCTCCATCCTTCATCTTCAATCTTCCATCCTCAATCCTCCATTCTCAAACCTTCATCCTCCATCCTCAATCCTTCATCCTCAATCCTCCACCCGCCATCCATCCTCCATGCTCCATCTTCAATCCTCCATCCTTCATCCTCCTCATCCTCCATCCTCAATCCTCCATCCTTCATCTTCAATCTTCCATCCTTCATCCTCCATCCATCCTCCATCTTTCATCCTCAATCCTGCATCCTCCATACTCCATCCTTTATCCTCCATCTTTCATCCTCCATCCTTCATCTTTTATCCTCCATCCACCCTCCATGCTCCATCCTCCATCCTCCATCCTTCATCTTCAATCCTCCATCCTTCATCCTCCATCCATCCTCCATCCTGCATCCTTCCATCCTCCTCCTGGCCCAGGGCTTTGCTGAACATTGCAGACATCCAAAGCACACCAGAGGAGCCATGAGGCTCCTCTTCATCCTCCTCCTGGCCCGGGGCTTTGCTGAACACTGCTGCCATCCAAGGCACACCAGAGGAGCCATATGGAAGGCTCCTTTGGGAAGGCCCCTGCTGACCCCAGCCTCGTGTGCCCTGGAGCTGTGGCTGCTCCAGGCACCCCTGCCTGCTCCCCGTGGCTGTGTGCAGATGTGTCCTGGCACCTCCCCTGCCCACTGGAGAATCTGTGCCCTGCTGTGACCTGGAGCAGGCATCCTACCAAGGAGAACCCTGCCAGGGCAAGGCCAGCAGGCAGAGGGGCTATCTGGGACATGAGATGAGATGAGATGAGATGAGATGAGATGAGATGAGATGAGATGAGATGAGATGAGATGATGAGATGAGATGATGAGCAGGGAGGGGAAGGTGGCTGAAGCAGCAGCTGAAGGCTCAGCTGGAGCAGCCCTGGACAGCCACACACACATTCCCAGTGGCACTGCAGGCTCACAGATGCTCAGCACAGGAATGACTCACGCTGGGGGCTCCCAGGGCTGCTCCAGTCACTTGCCAGAAGCCTAAAGGCTGCACTGAAATGTGCACAGAGCTTCAAACAAGGGGCCAGAATTATTGAGCCTGGAGACTTTAATTAAGGTCGTTGAGTGCAGCCACCCTCCCAGCACTGCCAGGTCCATTACCAGAGCAGAACCCCAAGCACCACATCCATTTTGTTTTTCAGACACTCCAGGGACTCCTTCCCTGGGCACCTGTTCCAGGGCCTGACAACCCTTGCAGTGGTGAATTTTTCCTCATATCCAATCTAAACCTCCTATGGTGCAATTTGGGGCTTCTCCTCTTGCCCTACCTGAGCACACACCTGGCTCATGTTCAGCCAGCTGCCAGCCAACACCTCATGGCTCTTCTCCCAATTTTTCCTTGAATTATGGAGCTTCATTCTGCTCAGCTGAGGGCATTTAGCAGCTCAGCCTCTTCCTCATCCTTTGTCACAGTGCTTCCCCCACATCCAGTGAAGAATGGAGATTCTCCTGAGCTCTCCTCTTGTTCATATATCTATATACAATGCCTGCTCATATGTGAATTTCTTGTAAATGAATGGAAATTGTTTCTGTTTCAGGGTTTAATGGTGTAAGACATGCATTGCTGGTGCCCTCCTCCCAGAGTGTCTGTGAGTCTGCACAGCCCAGTCCCTGCAGACATGCTCAATTTCCCAAGCACCTACAGCAGTGGCATGTGCCACCCCAGCTCTGCTCCTGCCTCAATTATCAGTCAAAGGGATAAACAAATGGCATGACAAAACCCTGACCCACAAGCACAAACCTCTGAGTCCCTGAGAGAGCCACGCTCCCTGCTCGGGCTGCAGGGTTTGAGGGCAGCACTGCCACTCTGCTGAGCTCTGCACACCACTGTGACCCAAAACTGCCAGGGCAGGGTGACCCACATTCTGAAATAATTAATAACAACTCCCTGCTCATAATGTGTGACTGCTCCTGCCTGCTCCCATCCTGGGCACGGGCTGGCTGTGCTGTGCTGCAGGCAGACACTCTCCACACAGCTCACAGTTCTCTCCAAGCCTGACTCATGCTGTACATACACACTTTACTTTTGTTTTTCAATCACGAGGGAATTGATTTCCCTGACATCCCTTGGCAGCATATGGTGCTAGCAGACAGAGCAGGGATCTGCACAGAATTGCAGCGGCTCCGTTGCCTTCCTCCACGTGCTAATGATACCAAACACAGCCTGGGACTGTAATTAGTGTTTGCATGGGCATGCAGACACACCCAGACAGGGCTCCAAGGCAGCCACAACAACCCCAGCCCAACAGAACGTGCACATGTGGCACATGAGAGGCAGTAAGTGGCTGTGACACGGCCCGAAACATCAGCACAACATCTGGAAGCTCTCCTCCCCAGCCTGCCTCCCTACCAGACAGATGGCTGCAGAGCTGTAAGCCCACAGGCCCCTCCAAAGGTTCAAGGCCAAGAGGATAAAGTGCTCCACCACAGCAGCTTTCCATTCTGTCAGTGTTTCTAAATCTCTCTCTGCTCTCCCCCACTCTGTTTCTGTGCCTGGCTGAAATCCACAGCTCTGGGTGACTCCAGCCCCCCTATCCAGGGCACAAATGCCAACCTGGGGGCAGCCTGTCCCAGGACAGCCCAGGTGTGCAGCAGCAAGAGCACTCAGGCCTAGATCAGACTCACCACAGGATGCTCTGGGGCTTTGGCTTTGGCACAGAAGCCAGCCTAAGAAATTCCCTGAGCCCTCCTTGTTCCTACCTGCTCCTCATCCCCACAGCAAACCAGCAGCCAGAGAAAATTGATATTTTAAAAAACAAACCCCACAAACACCCCTTGCTCTGCCTTGGAACAGCTCTCCTGCCCTGTGGGGCAGGCACAATGAGGTACCCAGAGAGCAGGAGCCCTTCCAGGGGGCTGTTCTCAGCTGAGGGTGGTACCCACAAATCACACCAGCCCTAGGCTGGGCCAAACCAGGCAACACTGAGAGATGGAACTGGCTCCAAATCACACCAGCCCTAGGCTGGGCCAAACCAGGCAATACTGAGAGATGGAACTGGTTCCAAATCACACCAGCCTCAGTCTGGGACCAAACCAGGCAATACTGAGAGATGGAACTGGTTCTAAATCACACCAGCCTTAGTCTGGGACCAAACCAGGCAATACTGAGAGATGGAACTGGTTCCAAATCACACCAGCCTCAGGTTGGATCAATACTGAGAGATGGAACTGGTTCCAAATCACACCAGCCTCAGGTTGGACCAATACTGAGAGATGGAACTGGTTCCAGGACTGACCAAAAATATCCTTATTTGTCTACCCCAAGCACACCCAGCAAACCTCCAGAAGCAGAAGCAACAAAGGAAACAAGCAACCAAGCAGTTGTCTAAGCCTTGTTTTCACTAATCAGCACTGTTGTTATCCTCATCAATAGCTACTTGAGTCTCAGCAGAAACTGCATTATGAGGCACACAAACATTGCTGATTTCAAGCTGTTTGCAGTTACTTGCCACAGTTGCAACGCCTTTCTGAATAATTTTAAAGTAAACTCTGGCTCCTGGCTTGAGCACCACAAAGTATTTCTTAAAAAAGTAAAGAGGCATGACCCACTTAAATTCTCAAAGGTAATGGTAAACAATTACTGATGTGATGTATCTAAAATATCTCTTGTGTTCTATTATTTATATCATGTGAAAGGTGTATTAGCTGCTGCTGCATTCAGACTCAAACTGCCTCTTTCAAAGTGCTTACAATGTAATTATATCCACACACTAATGACACAGAAATGTGCAGGGAAGGAAAAGCTGGAAGCAAAAATCAGTGTTTTTATTGAGTCTGGGCACTTGTCTCTAGGGGTGTGAAGGGGAGAGAGTGCAATGGTTCTCCACGGTGCAGCAGGGAGATTCCTGAGCAAACACAGGGGAAAGCTCCTTCTATACATCAATTAACCAATATATGTGTGAGCTGGCTGAGTGAGCTGCAGGGAGGGTGAGGCAGTGCTGGTGCTGGAGCTGCAGAGCTGCTCCTCACACCCAGCCTGCCCTCAGCACAGAACTGCACCTCCCCTGAGACCCACCCTGCTGAACCAGCCTGGAGAGATGGGGGCAGCACAGGAAATTCCCATTAGGGACTCACAGCCCTCCAGCAAATTCAATTAGCCTAATGGAGTGTCTGTGTGTGTGCAGAGGGCTCCAGGTGACACCCAGGGACTCAGAAATGCCCATTTCACCACGTGCTTCCCTCAGGTTTCCCTACCCAGCTCTTCCCTGTACACAAACATTTCCCTCAAACCAAGGCTCATCATGCTTTCACAAGACAGCAACTATTTACATGCACAAGTGAGAGAGGCATTAATTAAAACATTGAGTTTTATTTGCATAATTAGTGCCAAAAATATTTTTATGGGTTAATTAGACTTCATGCAAATTGGATTGAGGAGATTTAATTTGGGGTTTGATAACCTGACTATTATAGTTCTGCAGTTGCAAATCTGCTCAGAGCTACATGCTGTTCTACAGCTACATCCTCCCTTTCAAACTGCTTTAGTTTTACTCCTGGCAGCCCCAAATTATGCATTTTTGCTTTCCCTTTGCCAGTCCTGAGGTAGGTTCACCCTGGTTGGATGCCAGGTGCTCACTAAAGCAGCTCCATCTCTCCCTCCTCAGCTGGACAGGGAGGAGAAAATAGAATGAAAGCTCAGGGCTGAGATAAAGACAAGGAGAGAGCAGACACCAAGAGGAAATACACTGACTCAGACATCAGCTCATCAGAGCTGCTCGTGGCCAGAGGAGTTTCTGCACTTACACATGTCCAGTATTTGGGCACAGAACACAGAAGGTAAAATCTGCTCAGGTTCTCTCTGCTGTGGTACAAAGCAAAACCAGCCCAGCACCCAGCAAGGATTCCATGGTGCTCCTCCATGAGCCCAGGTTGGTGATAACACTGTGATAACAATAATCACAGAGCTGGGGCTGTGACCCTGCATTGTTTGGATCTGTACAGTGGGAAATTCCCTGCATGGGCTGATGCACAGCAGCGTTGTGAGAATTCACCATGATTCCTGGGAAGGGCAAAAGCATTTCCACTGAAAATACACAACCTGACTGTGTGCCATGGAAGACAGCCCTGCTGATGGAGCCAGCCCTGCTCCTGTGTGTGGGACAGCCAGGGCAAGCCCCTGCAAACACAGCACACAGGCAGGCAGGCAGTGCCAGCCCAGCTCATCCCCACAGGGCTCTGCCTCAGCCCAAAGGAACTCCTCTGGCAGAATCCCCTGCTTGGCACAGAGGATTACTCTGTGTGACCCACTGGGAGGTTTTACCCTGCCCAGTGGCTCCCTGGAAGAACTCTCTGCTTGCTCCATGAACCAGCCCCAGAGGCTGTGTGTGCTACGTTCAGAGAAACAAGGTCAAAAGCACCAAGCCAGAAAGAGCAAAAGCTCAGTAAAACCCTTTGAATTCAGAATATTCATATTGCTGCCAAAATGACACCACCCCCAGCCCCAGTGTAGGCCTATTCCATTAATTTTTTCCTTTGAACTGATGAGTTTTATTGCCCGTTGTAGGTCAGCAGATGGTACCACAGCTACCCTGAGTGCCTCCACGTTTCCAGGCTGCAGCTTTAACAGCTGTGAGCATTGCTGATATGAGCCTCACGCCCTTCAAGCCCTGAATGGTTTCATGGACATAAAGGAGTTTAATGTGCTGAGGAGGTTCCATACCTGTTCCTCGAGCTCGGGGCTATCCTCTGGCACAGCACTGTGGTGGTGGAGTGCTTGCCACCATTGCCCACCTCCTGCTTCACGTCCCACTGCCGCGGGTCGCTGGTCCTGGCGCCCAGGATGTTCACACCCTTCTTCACCTTTGCCCTGTGGGAACAGCAATAGGAAAGGGTTAAAAACTGACTCAGGGGTCTCTGAATGCAGCTCAGGCACGGGGATCTCAGCAGAGCAGTTCTAAGGTGTCAGATGTGCTTCTAATCCAGCAGTAAACAGGAGACTGATATCGTGAATGCAGACCTGCGACAACATCACATTTTTTGGACAGGGCCTTTCTATGGTCTGCTCCAGTTAGGGGTCAAACTGAACCTAGACAAAAACCTGCACTCAACGTTCTTTTCTCTATTCAGGCAATATTTTTTCCCCAAATAAAAGCTTGTCCCAACACAGAGGACTCTGGCATGTTTGTCTGCATCAAGACAAAATTGTGCCTCATCCCTGCACAGAGGAGGCTTTTTAATAACCCATTTTTAATCCAGATGAAATCCTTCTAGGTATCACTGGACAGGTTGTTGCTCCTCTGCCTGACAATTTCCTCTTCCTGCACGTTCCCAAGGCAATTTCTGTTTGAAATCTCCAGCTTGGAGAGAATGCAGCTGTTGGTTAAGACACAACTCTGTAACCCAGAGATGTTCTTACAGGATGCAGCTTTCTGCCACTCTCAGTTGTCATGCCCTGTGGAAAAGTTAACTGCATTTATCCAGTGATGCTAATAACATCAGCAACAACTGCATGGAAGGTTAATTACAGAACACTTGCTAATTAAAGAGCATTTGTACAAAGGATTCTCAGCAAAGGGGTTGTTTGGGTGCAGAATGCTGAACTGCTGATGCTCAGCCCTGGCACAAAGCACCAGGAATTGGGAAGATGAAGAGTTATGGAGCCAGTGAGGGACAGGAGGATGATGAGCATGTGGGGAGGAGGAGGCCACTGAGAACTCCCCAGCCCTGGGGGCAGCGTGGCCTCACCCTCAGAGGAAGAAGGGAAACATCACAGCTCACCACAGCACAGAGGTGAACTTAAAATCACAGTTTTCTAAAATATTTATGCAGCACAAAATGTTTGTCACTGGGCAGAAATCATCATCTAGCAAGACGCTGGTATCTTCTTGACATTTATGAGGTTTTGGCACCTAAGTTTCTTTAAAAAACTGGTCTTTCTGCATCTTCAGCCAATAAAACACTCAAAAGCTGTCCTTAGGAATGACTGAGAGTACCTGTCTTCTTGCAGTTTTTCAACGAAACACAATTAATTTAAGGTATTGAAAAAGAAAAGTTGGTGGTTTTTTCTTCCCAGTATAAAAGCATAAAAGATTAATTCTCTCATTTGTAACATGAAACGCCGTGGAGCTTTAGAGAATGCTGTCTTGCTCTTGCAAAAGTAGCCTGATGAATCTCTTGTGCCTTCAGCTGAATTACTCAGAAGCAAAAACAGAAAGGCAAAGGAAGAATCAAATTCATTCCTGAAGGTTCATTAAAGCTTTAAGTCCCATTAGGTTTTCCAGTGTATTACAGTTCAGATAAATGAACAATAAATAAATGCTTCAGTATTTATCAAACACCCCTGCCAATCTTGAAGCTGTGTAAATCCATCAGTATTTCTATGGCAATCTGTATTTTAGGAGAGCTTTGGATGTATTCTAGGACACTGCAATTTAGCAACTGGAGAGAAGCAAAACCTCATTGTTTATCCTTTGTTCAGCTGCTCCTTGAGAAGGCTCTGAAATGACAGAAACCCCTCAAAATGAGGCCCCCGTGCTTGGATTTCCACCAGAATTACAACTCTGTCAGCAGCTGCAAATTGCTCTTTCCAGCATGGAGCTTGACACAGTCAATACCTGGCTGCTGTTAATTAGGATGGACCCTGTGGATGGATGGCCAAGGTTAGTGGTCAGAGCCACTGCCAGAGGACCAGAGCACGGCTGCAATGCCATTCTGTTAATTAACTACAGGACGGGGCATTAAGTTGAGTGGTTTGCACATATGCCATTATATAAAGCCCATTAAAAAAAAAATTCCATCCCAGGGTAAAGTAGGTTATGTTTAGTGAGAAAAATCAATGTTGTGATTGCACTTAGGACTGGAATGAGGGTATGAACACCCAGAAGATTGAACTTCCGAAATAAATATGCAGAAGCACAATTTGCAACTCTCCCTCTAAAAAGGGCATTGAGTTTTACATAACAAGGTCAATGGATGAATCAGAATTAAGTCAGACAGAACTGAGCCCCACACATTTCCAAATGCAATCTGTACATATGATACAAATGTTTTCACTCCAGTTTTTATTTACTTGGTGTTTGACTGCTAGCAAGGAAAAGTCTATTTAATTACTTACCAAAGATTTGTTGACCTTGTTGGATGCTTGTGATTAAATATTCATTTTTTAAAATCAATAGTGCCAACTTTGTACATTAAAAATCTGTAAGTTATATTACCTCAATAAACCCCAAGACCAAGGACCTGGAGGCCAAATGACTTGACAGTCTGCTGTATTTACCCAGCTGGCCTCACAGTATTTATAAATTTATTGTGTTTACTTAAGGGTGACAATAAATGGAGAGGACAAATAGCTGATGGGGTTCCCCACTGCAGTTGGGAAGTTCTTTGCTGTTCCTGCTCATCCACAGGTAGATGTAGATGGATGTCCTCACACTGAGGTTTTTCTGCTCAGCTCCATGGCCTGCAAGCTCCCACCAGCCACAACTTGTCAGCTTGGACTTCCAACCAAAGTGGAGCCAAAATCTTCCACTCCAACGTTATTCTAAACAACCTCCTGGGTGTCACCAAATCGAAAATTGAAAATGCACAAAATGAAAAATGCACAAAACGAAAAATGCACAGAGCTAAAAATGCACAAAATGAAAAATGCACAGAACTAAAAATGCACAAAACTGAAAATGCACAGAACAAAAAATGCACAAAATGAAAAATGCACAGAGCTAAAAATGCACAGAACCTAAGGGCAGCAGCTCGTTCATTTGGGTGATGCTCTGTGAGCTGACGAAGTTAAGCTCAGCTTTTGGTCTCAGACAAAAGCCAAGCCTGGGTGGAAGCTGGAGCCCAGCCCAGCAGAGCAGAGCTCAGCCCCAGCCCTCCCTGGGGAAGGGGCTCCCTCCCTCTGAACACATGGCACCCACAACAAGGGGGGATTTTCTTGGTGAAATTCTGAGGTTATTAACTCATAGCACAGGAAATCTCTGCCTCAGCTTTGTCTCAAAATAACTGTCTCTCCTTAAATCTCTCCAATGGAGAATTAGAAGATCCTGCTGGCAAGCAGAGCAAGCAGCATCTCAAAGATATTACAGAGAGTCTCCAGCAGCTTACCTAGGAATTATTACTTAATTTGTGTCGAGACCAAGTAAAAGCATTTATTTACTCACACAATCACATAGCAAATGTGCACTTTCCAAGCAAATATTTCACTTTCAGCTTGGAGCTTTCAGTCATATACAAAGATTTCCATTTAGCACCTCACCTTCCTAATGTGTCAAACCCAGAAATGATGCTTCTAATTAATGCATTCTGATCAATTGCAGATGAAAATCTAATTCTTGCATTTCACTATCCTCAAATTACAAGAAATGTCAGCAGTATTTAGATATAATACTGTACAGCTATTAAAGACAGCAACCAAAAGGCAATTGAATCAGCATCAGCCAGAGCTGGAGATGTGAGTTATGATTTAAGCAGCTCAAATTATTGCTTCCTATTTAAATTTAAAAGTTAATCTTGCAGAACTGCTGTGCCAGGGAAGGGCTGTGCTACCTGCAGCAGTGCTACAGAGAGGGCACAGAGTGCTGAGAGCTCCCAGAGCCCTTCCCATGCAGGATTCTGCTGAGTGCTGACCCCAGAGAGCATCTCCCCTCTCAGGGCACAGGAACAGACCCAGGGGAGCTGCCCTGCCTGGCTGGGCTGTGCTGGGCACGAGGAGCTGCAGGGGAAGGCTCTGGCAGCACAGGAGCTGGGCACATCCCTGCCTGCCCTGAGCTGGCACCATCCAGGGCACGGCTGAGCTGGGGCTGGGTGCAGGACCAGGGAAGCAGCAGGGCCAGGGCCTGGGAGTGCAGCAGTGCCTGGGAATGCAGCAGTGCCAGTGTCTGGGAATGCAGCAGTGCCAGTGTCTGGAAATGCAGCAGTGCCAGTGCATGGAAATGCAGCAGTGCCTGGGAATGCAGCAGTGCCAGTGTCTGGGAATGCAGCAGTGCCAGTGCATGGAAATGCAGCAGTGCCTGGGAGGGCAGCAGTGCCAGTGCCTGGGAGGGCAGCAGTGCCTGGAAATGCAGCAGTGCCAGTGCCTGGAAATGTGGCAGGGCCAGTGCATGGAAATGCAGCAGTGCCTGGGAATGCAGCAGTGCCTGGGAGTGCAGCAGTGCCAGTGCCTGGAAATGCAGCAGTGCCTGGGAATGCAGCAGTGCCAGTGCATGGAAATGCAGCAGTGCCAGGATGCTCCAAGGATCCCAAACTCAGGGCACAGCAGCTCGCAGGGCTCCTGTCTGGGTTGTCCCTGAGGAGGATCCAAGGATCCCAAACCCAAACTCAGGGCACAGCAGCTCGCAGGGCTCCTGTCTGGGCTGTCCCCAAGGATGATCCCAGGATCCCAAACCCAAACTCAGGGCACAGCTCGCAGGGCTCCTGTCCAGGCTGTCCCCAAGGATCCCAACCCCAAACTCAGGGCACAGCTCGCAGGGCTCCTGTCCGGGCTGTCCCCAAGGATCCCAAACCCAAACTCAGGGCACAGCTCACAGGGCTCCTGTCCAGGCTGTCCCCAGGACGCTCCTGCTCCACAGCAATGCCAGCTCTGGCATCCCTGAGCCCGCAGCTGCAGCTGAACAAATGCTGACCCCTTTTGGTCAGCCTCCTCCGAGCCTCGCTGCTGCTCCTGCTCTTTGCTCACTCTCCTCAGAAGCCCCTGAGTTTTGTGGCTGTAAAGGTCAGGCTGTAAGAAATTCCTTCAGTGCCTCCTGAAGCCCGGCTCTCCTGCTGGCTGCGCGTTACAAGTAAGACTCAAAACTTCACGAGTTCTGCCAGAAAAATTTCAGCTTCTTCCTGCCACGATTCACTCCTCTCCTCCTTTGTTCCCAGAGTACATCAGGAGATTAAAGGCAGCTGCAGGAACCCATAAAAGCCAGGCAAGAGACTGACCACAGACATTAAGCAAGATTTGTTTTATGAAGTAAATATTTTCCTTCCTTTTCCTTTTCCTTTTCCTTTTCCTTCCTCCCTTCCTTCCTCCCTTCCTCCGTTCCTTCCCTTCCTTCCTTCCTCTTTCTTTTCTTTTTCTTTTCTTTTCTTTTCTTTTCTTTTCTTTTCTTTTCTTTTCTTTTCTTTTCTTTTCTTTTCTTTTCTTTTCTTTTCTTTTCTTTTCTTTTCTTTTCTTTTCTTTTCTTTTCTTTTCTTTTCTTTTCTTTTCTTTTCTTTTGCAATGAGTCGCCAGATCTCACTGCAGCTCTGAAGGAACAGGAGCTGATGCAAACATCTGCCTGCACAACAATCCTCATGAAAAGCTGAGAAAGAAGGCAGAGGTGGAGCAGAAGATGACCTGGTTAGCTGGGTCAGCCTCTCAAACATGATTTGAATTTTAATTTGCAGAGCAGAGCACACGGGCAGGGTAAGTGTGATTGAGGAGCCTGGCTCAGCTCAGGGAGTTTGGGGACCAGGTACCAGCTCAGCTTCCTGCTGGGCTCCACAGGATCCCTGTCTGATCATCCCACCCCAGCAAGGAAATGGTCACCAGAGCTCCCTGTGACCTCTTTCCTACAGAAATCTTCACTCACAAGCCACAAGCCCATGTCAGCAGGAAAAGAGAGCCCTTGCTAACTGAAAAATCGAGGTACTAAATGGATTAGGTAATAAATTACTGCTAAAAGCAACATTTCAGATTTGGTCCCCAGCTCAGGAGCTACTGCAAAGGGCCATCCAAGCAGGAATCATCAGTAAAAGCAGAGACCTGGCTGCTCAGAGCAGCCTCTCTGCTTCAGGCATTTCTCTCTCATAGTGTACCCAGAAAAGGCCTTCAGGAAACCACTTCTGTAGAAAAAGAGAAAACAGCCTTTAAAATGTCAAAACAGCTAAAGTAGGCACACAGCTCCTGCTCTTCACTCCTTACAATTTTCCTTTCACTTCCAATAGACCACAAGGTTGGTCTATTTGAAATGACTTTGGAAAAGAGAACACGTCAAAACAAAACAAATGGAAATATTTCACTTTGAAAATGCAGAAATAAAATCCTTTAAGAATCTCCAAGCCATAATGCTTAAGCTTCTTGAATATAGGGAGCAGCTGAGGCACATTTCAGTATTTCTGAAACCTCAGTCTGGCAAATTGGACTAAATTCAGCCCAAACCTGCACATTCTGGTGACTTTCATGTCCATCAAAATAATACAAATTCTCACATTGCCAGTGAGGAGCCCTGGGATCTGAAATAGCTCAAGGGCTGATCTTCTGCAGAGCTTCTTACATAACTGAAATTCCCTGAGACCCTTGGAAAATCAGCTGTCTGCTATTTCAATAGGAATAGGTGCTTCACATCCCTTAGGAAGCTTTGGAGAGCTCAGCTGCAAGGCACGAGGTGGATGCTGTCAGCTGGATTTTGGATTATTTTTTTATTTCCAAAAGAGAAATCCAATGTATTTTGGGATGTTCCAGGGACAGAGCTTTTTGGGTTTTGGGCTGATATCTGTGGTTAACTCTTTGCTAACATCACCAGCCCTCCTGAGGAGTCAGGTATTCCATTATTGAGTTTTAAAAGAAAAGCAAAGAGAGGTGATTTCTGTGAAGTTTGGATAACCCTACTCAAGGCACAGTCAGTCACTGAATCTCCACAGATCCATGGCAAAGCTGCTTTCTCCAGCCCTGAATTTTAATAGCACTAGTTAAGGGGTTAGGAAAGGGATGTGAAGAGTGGGGAAATCCTAAAAACATCTATAAATAAAAGCTGTTCCCAGCCCACAGCCCCAGGAACTCCTGGATGGAGCAGTGGTGCCAAACCCCAGCATTTCACATGAACTACAGCAGGGCTACCACTGGCAATGAATCCTCCCAGTTAATGAGAAATGAGGAAGAGGGAAAACTGAAAGCAGAAGTGTTTTCAAGAACAGAGTTAGTTCTATTGCTTTTTTCAATACCATTGGCTGGGTTTATCCACCTGCAGGCCCACAGTTTGCTGGTAAAGCTCTCTCTCATTCCTTTCATTAGTACAGAGCACCTCTGAATCCAACTGCATAATTGACTGGCAGAATAATTAATAATTTCCACCAAGAATCCCTTCTTTTTCCTTTGTGCAACGCCTGAGCCTGGCATTTCAGGGTGGAAAAGCCATTCCTGGGTTGGAAGGATGGAGATCCCCTCCTGGCAAACACTGCCCCAGGGTGGCACTGCAAGGGCTCCAGCCCAGAATTCACAGTGCACACGTGAATATCCAGCAGGTTTGCTGATTAAATTATCACATGTCATTTGGGACAGGGGACAGGCCAGTGTGTTTAGCTCATTTCACTGCCCTTTAACTTTTACTCATGGAATCAGCACAAAATGTGGGTTCACAGGAGATGCACGGAGATTGCAGAGAAGGCAAAGCCCTGCAGAGCCTGGGGGGTTTGCAGAGTGCTCACAGCCTCTGCTCCCCTCACCCCAGCACGGGGGATGTCTGACCCCAGCTGACCTGGGGACACTCTGGGTTTGCAGTTCTCCCTTTCCTCAAAGGGTGAATGAGCAGCAAAGCTCCTTTCTGGTTTGAAACTCAGACAAACTGAGTGACAGATCCATCTCAGGCACTCTGCAAGGCATGAAAGAAGCCAAAGCATAATCACAGCCAGGTAAAATCCCTTGGACAGCCCTTGCTGGGGGATCAGTGTCTGGGTGAGCACTCATTTATGAATTCATCACATGGGGAGGCACTGGAGGCCTGCTGGCTGCTGTGCTGTCACAAAGGCAGCTGGAATAATCCTCCTCACACCAGCACATCCTGCTGAGAGAGGCAGAAGAGACAGAGATGGGTGTTGTGTAAATAAAAATCCCACCAGGGTGAATCCAGAGCACAGATTCAGCTGCACATGCTAAACACAAGCTCATGGATGTATTTTATAGGACCAGGGACACTTTTTAGATAAGCAAATGCTTTGAGATTATATTTCCCTACTACATCCAGTTTCTATTATTACCAGAAAAATCTCTAAGCTGCATATTTGTGACATTCCCCCAGCTGGCAGAGCAACAGCAGTGCTGAGGAAAATGCTCCCTGTTTGCAGTGGTTATTAGGATTATTACTTAGACCCCAAGTGACTTTCTGAAGTAATCTTCCCATGCAGTCCCTTTGTGCTTTAATCCCATCCTCAGTCCCTTGGCAGCTGCATGAACACAGCTTTGCCATCAGCCATGGGGCTGCAGGGGCTGTGCTCCCCTCTTCCCTTGGGGAAATCACTTTGCTGAGATCAGCTGCTGGAGAGAAGAAGGGGCAAACATCCTTAAAGCAGTGAGGAAGGGAGATTATGTTTCCCTACTACATCCAGTCTCTATCATTCTATTAATCTCTTATATATGGAGCCTTCCTCTCCATATATAAAATATAAATACATCCTGCTGCCACTCCCTCCAGGTGCTCAGGGCTGGCCAGGCTGCTGCACAAGCTCCATTTCTGTGTGCTGTGCCCAGCACCTGCACACACAGGTGAGAAACACCTGGCTCTGGCTGTGAGGGATGCTCAGCACCAGCCCGTGGAGCAGGGAGCTCAGCAGCACCAGGGTGGTGGCACAGGACCTGCACACTCAGTGTGCCAGCCCAGTTAATGCCTTAGCAAAGCTCCCCTGCCTCCTAAGCCATCCCACTTCCTCGTCTGGAAGGTCTTAGATAAAATGGCCAAGAGTTATGGGGTGTGCAGCAACCAAGGATAGAGAGAAATGACAAGTACAAAGAGAGGAATATGAATAATCTACAGAAGAGGCCATTATTCTATGTACCCAGGGAAAGTGTTTCTGCTCCTTACAAAAGGAAGGATTTATCTTCCCCTGATCAAAGGTGACAAAGCTGGAATGTTAATGCTAAAAAAACACAGGGAGGGCAGGAAGAAGGCTGCCAGCAATTTCACTTTGATTTCATCAGCCGATGGTGCAATTATACATTTATTTTTCCTGTGAGCAGCAGACACTTTCACACTCAGAGCACACCAGGAGAAGAGACAAATTACTGAGTCTCACAGATCTTTCTACAGAATTCCACACACGTTTCCCTAAACAAGGCACTGATGCTCTCAATCTCGTGTCCTTTAGGGCTGACACAGCTCATGGCACTGACATTAAGGGGGCAGGACAGGCCATCAGGTACTAAGTCTTCTCCCAGCGACAGGAGTGCCACACAGACACAACTCAGGGCCAGCTCTGAGTCTGCTTTGCTGTGCTTGAAAACCAGGTCAGGCCTCCAGCACCTCGAGCTGCCTGAGAATTCCAGCCCCTTGTCCCTGAGGATCTGCAGGGCTGCATCCCCGGGATGCTGAGGAGGAGCAGGAGCTGCAGTGCCAGGGACATCACAGAGTGACACTGGGACATCACAGTGACACTGGAACATCACACAGTGACACTGGGACATCACAGAGTGACACTGGGACAGCACACAGAGGCTCTGGGACATCACACAGTGACACTGGGACATCACACAGTGACACTGGAACAGGCACTGGAACATGAACATCATGCAGTGACACTGGGACATCACAGAGTGACACTGGAACATCACACAGTGACACTGGAACATCACACAGTGACACTGGAACATCACAGAGTGACACTGGGACATCACACAGTGACACTGGAACATCACACAGGGACACTGGAACATCACCCAGTGACACTGGAACATCTCACAGTGACACTGGAACATCACCCAGTGACAGTGGGACATCACACAGTGACACTGGAACATCACCCAGTGGCACTGGGACATCACCCAGTGGCTCTGGACCATGCACCCCTGCCCAGCTGGCACTGCTGGCTGTAATGCCAACGCAGCCATGTCACTGTGGGCACATTTGCAGCTCACACAGAGGTGACAAGGCAGCCCACAGCAGGTCAGAGCTTGGACCATGTCATTATTATCAGCAGGAACAGCAGCCTCCAGAGGAAAGCTGGGAGCTGTGCTGTGCTGTCACACCAATGCATTATTACAGAGTTTATACCCCAGAAGGGTTTGTTAAAGGGAGCAGAAAGGGAAAAATTCACATCATAAATTGCCAGAAGAGCCCTGATCTTGTTTGGATCAAACTACTCAAGCTCCAGGTATTATCTGTTTACTCATGGAGCTAAAAATTCACCCCAGTCCCAGAGACCTGTTGGTGCTGTCACTGACAGGGAGAGTCAGTGCTGATTTCTGTCGCTGACATCTTTGGTGAAAAATCCTTTCTGTAGGATTCTTCCTGCTGGAGCTGAGAAGCTCAGTAACAAATGTAAACAATTATTATCTGCTGCTGTGGAATGCAACAGGTCCACCCGTGGTTGGTCCCCTGTAGATGTTTGGATTTACTGACCACTCATGGTGGAGCTGCTCTCGCTCTCTGCAGACACAGACCTTTGTTATTATTCTTTCTATTATTCTATTATTCTTTCTATTCCTAGCTTAGCCAGCTTCTGAAGAAGCTCCTTTCCTTTCTATCTCTATGTAGAATAGTTATAATATTATATATATATATCATAAGATAATAAATCAAGCCTTCTGATCATGGAATCAAGATCCTGACTCTTCCATTCTCTAAAAAACTGTGACCACTGTCACAGATTTCCAACACAAAGCAGCAGTAAATGGAATAAATATCAGGAGCAGAGCTGCCATGAGTCAATATGCAGAGCCTGTGCCAGCCCTGCAATGAGCCCACATCACCATGGTGTCATCCTGAGCCACCCACAGCAGTCCCCAGTGCACAGCATCATCCCTGACTTCATTTTATGTCATAGCCTGCAAGGACATTTTACACCTTATCAGGAAATTTTAAGGCCACTCTTTCAGCATATAAAGAATAATAAAATGTGTAATTGCTGTTATGGAAAAGTAGCAGTAGAACTTATCTGAAAAAATCTCTCAAAGTGAACACTTGGGGTGTTTTCCTTGGAGTCCTTTGGAATAAGAGCTTCAGCTGGGTGTGACAGTTTCACAATTTCAGGGGTGTGTGACCAGAGGTACCTGAGATGCAGGGCTGGACTGAAGGACTGCCTCCCTCAGCCAGCCCAAATCCAGCTACTCAAGCATGCTTTTAGTTCTCATCTAATTTAGTCTCTCACTACCAACCCGCTCTCTCAATCCAATTTTACTAATTTTTAAGGACCTTTGCCCTCCTAATCCCATTAGATCAGCGATTCTAAAAAAAAGATTTTACTGCAAGTGATGCAGAAAACAAACATCATCCCTACCACGTGTTTTTACTCCTTCCCTCCTCAAAGTGAGAACTTTGCACATTAGCCCCAACAACTCTTTAATGCTTTGGAATGAATTTGACAATGTAAAATTTGCTTATTTGGGTTTTTTAGCAGAGCCCTCCTCTGGAATCTCCCAGCCTCTGTTTGCAAGGGCAGCGTTCAGAGTAGCAATGACCCATTTTTTATTTTATATTTTAATTTCCACCTCTGCTGTTCACACAGCTGAGGGCCCTGGGATGAACCCCTGTCCCCAGGGCACGTCAGATCCTCTCAGGTCTGTCCTGAGCTCCTGGTGGAAATCAGGAGCTGAGCTGAGCTCAGAGGCAATAAATCCATCCCAGCACTGGGAGAGGGGAGATTTCCCTTCTGGTGAGCAGGCAGAGGGCTGAGGACTGGGGTTATGAAATCATTTCTGCAGCACAGAGGGCTTAAAGGAACAAAACTGCATTTCTGCGTTTGCATTAGAACTTCTGCGAGGGAAGAAAAGCAGAGATTGTGTTTGCACTCCCCTGGCTGAGCACTGAGTGTGTTCCAACGAGGAGGATTTGCCCTCTATAAAATGCAAACAGAGGCTGCAGTGAAGAACATGAACCTTCTGAAATCCTGGAGTCACTTGCACAGAAAACCAACTCAGAACCTCACATTTCTCTTTTTTTTTTTTCCCAGGGTAGGGCTGCACTTTAAGTCACTGGCTTTATTAATGGAATAAGTGCATTTGTCTCTTGCAGGCCTGAAAAATAAAGCACTGAGCAGTAACATATGGAATATGCCTTAGGCAAGAGACTTTCTTCTGGTATTGCTATTTTTCTAATAAAACTGAAATCATGGCACGAGTGCACATGTTCTTGCAAAGTGTTTCACAGGGGGTGGTCTACAATAGATGCACCCAAAAACAACAGACTTTTAAAAAATAAAATTGCTAATTTCAACAGCTCAGAACACAGTGATCTGGGATCCCTAATCTCATGGGATGGAAGGAAATAAAAAAGAAGTCAGTAAGTTCTTCTCTTTTGAGTTTATCCTTCAAATTCTTGGGGCAATTTCCTCTGTAAATATAAAATAAGGGCTCAAAAGATCACTTTATAATGTGAAGTCACAGTCCCAGTCCTCCTGCCATCCCTCAGCTGTAGCAGAGGATGCTCCTATTAAAATAATGAATGAGACTGAAATTCCCAAGGAAATGCTGAGTGCTCAGAGCACCACTGATGGTAAAAAGCAAGGCAGGAGCCGCCTTAAAATCCTCCAAATTGTTAAAATCCTCCCGAGCTTGCTTGCAGGCAGGATGAAGACGTGAGGGGTGTCAGGCTGGGTTTTGGCTGCACAGGGCACAGGCAGAGGAGCAGAGCCCAGCCCAGCAGCACACACCTTGTGGAGAGGGATGGATTCAAAGCTGGTACCTCTCCAGCCTTGGAGCCTTTTTGCTGAGGCTCTCCTGTGCTTCAGGCAGTTTTCTGTGTGAATTTCTGTCCCCAGGCTGTCCCCTCCCTGCCCCGGGGCTGTCTCACCTTCCTCCCAGCAGGGTTAGGCAGGAGCTCCAGGGCAGAGCAGTGATAAGAACTGCGAGTACAAAAAGCACAGAGCAGCCTCAGGCGCTGAGATTACCTTTACACAGAACGTCTTTGATGCCAGGTCCTGGACAAGAAATGCAGTTGACTTCTGCTCAGTAAAAATTGATGTTTCCTCCCACGCTCATCCCAGTATCAAGCCAAGTCTAAAACGTAGAACAAGCTGGAAAAAAATAACTGCACTGAAAGGTCGTGGCTGCAAGAGGGTTGGTTTTCTTCTCTTGAAAACACTCATTCAGTGGGTCTGCCTGGTTACAACACTGCCCAAACAAACAGCTCCATTTCCATGCAGCCTGTTTTGATTCCACACTCACATGTCAGCAGCTCCAAAGGCAGGAGCCCCCTGGTTTGCTGTTTCCCACTTCCAGGATGGAAAACCCAGACAGCAGGGAGAGAACTGGGAGGCTCTGAATCACTCTGGAACAGGAATGTCTGTAACAAACACCCTGATACAACACCAAACCCCCCAGAACTGCAGAGCACAGCACTGTCTCTTAAATCACCTCTTCTCTTACCATTTTTTGCCTCGTTTTTTCCCATTGGCTGTTATAAAACACAGAAAAGTGATATCCTCTCCCTTTTCTACAGATAGTATCAGATTCCTCAGGGAACATTAACATGGAACCTATCAGCTGGTTCCCACCAGGAGCTTTGTTTGTGCCATTTGTGTGTGTGGGGAAGGGGGCACCTTCTGCAGAACCACTGGAACCAGCAAACACATGAGCTGTAAGCATGAAAAACCTCTACCCTGTGAGTGTTTTGACAGTAAAAGCTGATTTACATCAGCTCTGAGTTCCACAGGTACATATCAGTGTCTGAAAGGACCATGCAGATCCTCTGAATGGGAAACAGAAATAGAATTAAATAAATGGAGAGGGCAACGAGAGAAAATATTTAACAAGCCAGGGTATGATCAATGTCCTGTTCCCTTCCAGGATCTGGGTAATGAATCAGATTTTACACCTCGAGTTTCCAGCAATGTCTGCAGAGATAAAGTAATGGAATGTCCATTACCTGGCCTAAGATTGGCACATTCTCATCAAATGCTTTGTGATTGCATAAACAGCGTGGAACAAGGGAAAATCAGGAGCACACAGCACGCAGAAAACCTCCACAGACACCTCATTTTTTTCTATTCAGCAGGAAGCAGCAATGCCAGCAGAGCTGGAGGCATTTGTGCATTTCAGCATTCCTGTCTTACCTGAAGGTGCTTGATAAATCCAATGCATATAAATAAAAAGGAGAGGGCTTGGAGTACAGGCAGTTCCTGGTGCTGATGCTGCCTTTTCATGGCTAAGGTTCTAATCCCAATGTGATCTGTATATACATATATGAATATTATTTCTAGCTGATTACCAAAGGTGCAGCCCTTGTTGTTCATGATCCAGCAGTGCTGACACTGCTCTGGAGAGGGCAGGGGGCTCAGGAGGGCTGGCTCACCCAAGGGCACAGTGCCTGGATGGCACAGAAGGGACCAGCACGCCTGATTTCCTCTCTCTGCTGTGGTGGACACCACAAAATCCAGTGGTACCAGGGGCTGCTCTGTGCATTTGAGCTGGGAGTCTCCCCACTGACAGCAGAAGGGTCCCCTGATACTGAGCTCCCCAAGCAAAGATCACAGAACAAGTCAATGACAGAGCTGAAGCAGCACCAGCTCAGCCATGAAATGCCTGTGTGAGGTATTATTAATTAAACTGAAAGTTTCCTTCATCACACTCCACAGCCACGTGAGCAGATAAAGAATTCCAGGGCACTTCCCAGACCCACTGTGCAATCCCAAACACAAACAAACAGTGAAAGCTGAGCTTCCTGACAGCTTTATCTGTCCACAATATTCACCTGTTGGTTTTGGTTACAACTGACACTGACACAGTAATTCACATCTTTATTTTTGCAAGCTGTTCAATTTACAAAGCTGTCAGTCCTTCCTGACACCTGTGGCACCTTTGTAAGAACCTTTTTAGTGTGCCAGCATCAAATATTCTGTGAATATGGTTGGATGATGCAGCATTTCCAAACCAGCTTTAGAAATCAGGCGTTTCCCTGTGCATTCCAGGATGGGATAAGCTCAATGAACTGCACAGATCTGCAATAGAACAAACCCAGCCTGGTTTGTTCCTGATGTGACTTCAACTCACCTGCAGTGAAATTCACTGCCTTGCACACCCCCAGGCTGAAGCCTATTCACCATTTTAGTCCCCAAAATAGGATTAGGGGATTTAAGAAGCACAGAAGCTTTGCATTTTCCATCCACTTTCTTAATGATTTTTCTGCATTAATGGGAGCAAGCACTGCAGCCAAGCAGTCAAATTTCTCAACAGGGCTGTGTCAAGGCTTTGGAGAAGACAGCTCCAACCACAGAGGATGAACAACCCTCCCAGAGCTGAGCAGCAAAATATTGTTTGGTCTAGTGCTGAGAGAGGGTTTGAGCTCAGATGCACAGAAGTGAAAAATAAGCAATGATTTTTTCCTACCTTTTCTTTATTATAAAGCATTTTTTAGCGTAGTGTTTTTGAGTTGATACTCAAAGCCAGTCCTGAGTGCCTTAGCACACACTACTCTTTAAACAGTCTGACTTTGAAGCAGTTCTTGACACTCTCAACAACCCAGGAAAAAGTTTTTAAGACAGCAAAATGAACAGCCCACATTAATTAGCAGCTATTTACTCCTTTTAATAAGCAAACACGTAAGAATGAAAACTGGAAGTCACCCCATCATCCCAAGCCACCTGGATCTCAACACCCTGCATCACAAAAGTTTCCCAGCTCCCTCCTGGCACCTGCTGCAGGCTGTGGGCAGACTTTTATCTGAGATCTGAACGTGCAGCAGCATTAGCTAATTAGATCTCTTGCAACTCCTATGGTATCAGAAGCACTCAGAAGAGAGATAAAGGCAGGATTAAAGCACAGAGCCAGGTCTCAGGAGACACACAGTGAGCTCCAGCACTGCCTGCACAGCCCAGAGCTCCTCTGCTCTGCTCTCAGCTCCAGCCCTGCAGCTGCCCCAGCTCTCACAGAGGGTTCCTGTTCTGTGCCACTGCCTGCCCAGGGGCTCCAGGCACAGTCAAACACCACAGAAACCGGCAGGAGGGGAAATTTCTACCTGCCCATCAAGAGACAAGGCCAAAAGATGGGTGCTGCAGCCTGCCCAGAGATTATAAACTGATTTGTCTCAGCGCCCAGGTGTGCAGGAGAAATGCAGA